>CAIGRP010122606.1:0-18540 GCA_903798385.1 Fraxinus cuspidata
ACTTGTAAGCAAAATGCTTAGGTCGCTCTCGGAGGAATGAAGTCGCTCTCCAGGTCGCCTGGTATATGATATATGCAATACCCATGATGTGTCTCGGGAAAAATTTCAGCGATATCATCTATTATATATGGTCCCCAACCAGTTACAAAGGCAAGGTCATCGACGTCCCCAAATCTCCCTCGGCTTTGTAAAGAACGAACACATTGACAGATAATTCTCGTTATCTACTATGTCCAATGCAAGAGGGTAAATTTGGATGTTGTCATATTGACATGTAGCAATAATCAACTTGCATTTGTATCTAGTTTTCAGATTTGTATCATCACCTAGAATTAGGGGTCACATCGTATTTTGAAATCCCCGAATGCATTGTCCAAGAGTCATGAAAAAAAACACTTAAAGCAATTCTCACCCTTCGTCTTAATAAAAAAATGTCGAGCCAGGATTAGTTGTTCCCATGCTATGGCAATACCTGGCCAATTTAGCATAACTCTCCTCAACCGAGTCCATTAAATCCTCAAGCGCGCATTCTTTAGCTTTCAAGGTCTTCGGTAGCTCATGATCACTCTGTACTCTCAACAGACGTTAATGATTTTTGAATGTTTGTAGATCGTCTGTGGGTCCTAATACTTGTACATTATCTGTCGACCAATAAATCATGCTTAAGCTTCCTGTGATCATTTTGACAAATTTTCACTTCACAAGCACGTTCTTGAGTATACTACGAACTATAAATAACTCATTCGTGTCTTTCTTCGTCGCTTGCAAATGTCAACGACAACTGTCGTCAACAAAGATAATTGTCACAATAATTTGTTTGATTTCTTCACTTTGAACTCAAAGTCGTATTTTAGTACTATATGTTGCACAGCTTCATGCAAATCTTTCTTTGTTTCAAATATTTGCTCGACATGTGAATTCTCATCATCGGGAACCACATGCGAATAATTATATGACAATCCACTCGATCCAGTCCCTGAGCTCTCACCACACTTATGTCTTTGACGGAATAAATCAATTAAGTCCTCATTTTTAAATGCATTTTCATTCTCGTTGTGAGGGAATTTTGTGCATAACAGTGAGATCACGATAAGGAACAACTGTATCGGGAATAACCGCATCATTCTCACAAGCTATCTTCAATGTGTCCTAAAAATATTGGCATTGTGATCCTCTCCATTTGAATTTTCGTGTTTACCTTCGGCGACATTGTTCCTCACTAAAGTCACGTAAAGAGGGGTCATGTGCATTTTGTCCAATTTAAATAGAAAATTCACTTTAGCATCATAAGTAACATTGATAGGTAGAATCAGAATGGATGAATGCTCGTTAAATTGAAATCTCGGTTCCATATCGTATTGAGAGGATCGACTTTCAGCTTGTTTTATACCACCACGTATATCACTCGTCCATTTCTACACTCATCTATTTTTTTATCCAATTCAAAATCACCAAAATAACAAATTGGGATTACAACCATATCTGCATGACGAAACAAAATTTTTAATTATAAGAAAAAGATAGTCTGAAAATCGGCTCAACCATTGGGCAACATAATTTTTAATTAAAAAAATAGTCGGACGGACTGTTAACAGCCGCTGTTAAGGTTGGCTGTCTATTATACCTTGACATGAATCTCGTCTAAAAGAATATACATGTAGATGAATTTAAAAAATTATTTAAAAATTTATCTACATATTAATCTACGTCGAAATAAAATTTATCGATTAAAAAAGTATACTAATTTAACAAAATCGAAATTAAATATACGTAAATATATTTACGAATTCGAAGTGATAGAATTAAAAAAATATTTCTTGTTCAGAGTTTGATAAATTTTTGAAATTTTGAGATTGAAGCAGATAAAAAATGAGAGAGTTTTTATCTTTGTTGGAATAAACAAATAAAAAAAGTTAGATGATTTTTGAAATTTTAAATATTAAGTGTTTGATTTTTACTTGTTAATTAAAATGATAGTATTTTCTTTTTTAAAAAAAAATATTTTTTAATTTTCTAATATAGTTAATGGCATCTTTGTTTTTTAACGCCAAAAAGGCCATTGTGGAAATATTTAATTATTTGAAAATTCAAAGTGAAAATTAAGGGGTTTGACTAAGCCAATTTTAAAAGTATTTTTTTTCTCTCTCTCTCTCTCTCTCTCCCTCCCCCCCCAACCAAACCAAAGCCCAAGAAATTGGCTGCTTGTTATTGACGATAGAGTGGAGAATTGTCATAAAAATGAAGGAAAGAGAGATAATTGAGTTTAAGAGAGGCGTCTTATAAGAACAAAATGGCATTTGGAGGTGAATTCCAAAGGAATGATAAATATAGGAACAAAATGACATTTGAAGGTAGATTCCAAATGAATGATAAATATGGGAGGGCAAACAAGATGAAAGAAAATAGTATTGAAATAAATGGATTGAAGGGTGGTGAAGAACTATCATTAGAAAAGAAGAAAAATGAAAAATGAGTTTCAGAGGTGGTTCATATGAAAAAATGAGAGCCAAAAGGGATTTAGAGATGAACTATAGAGGAATGATAAAAATGGGAGGATAGACTAAAGGTAGATGAGTTGAGGGAAAGTGAAGAATAAGTATCAGAAAAGAAGGAAGGCGGTGGCCGACAATCGATTTTATTTTCATTTCATTTCATTTCTCTTTTTCTTTTTGGTTTTTTTTTTTATAGTTATTTTAGCACTTGTTTGACAATCATTAAAATAAATTTTTTTCTCAAATTCATTTTCAATCATATGTTCTCATAATAAAAATATTTCTGCAAGTAAATCCATTTTTTTTTTCACTTTTTAACTATATATTATTTAAAAAGTCACTATTTCAAAACTCATATTTCAAAAAAAAAAAAAAACTTATTTTAATGAATCAAAAAGAACCGAACCGAATCAGAATTTTTGGGTATATAATAAGTGGAATCGTCGGGTCCAAATTTAATTATGGAACCATTCGAGTTCGGTTTCATTCGGTTCAGTTTGGTTCGATTCTATTCGGTCCCAAATTTCGTACAATAATTACTTTTTTAATATTTACAATAACCCTACATTAATTTGACTATGCCATGGCAATCTTAAGTCTTACAAAATAACGTAATCCAATCTGATGATATCTTTTGCACATTTCTTTGTTGTGTTCTTCATAGATTTATCTCTTAAAATCACAAGAAAATGAAGATAGAGAGTTCATATTAATAGAACGGTAGAAGCGACACTACGATAGAATAATAGATTTTGGTAAAATCTAGATCAATTTGATTAAGTTAGACTTGGCTGAAAATTGAAAATAGTAAAAATTATATTTTAGGTTTGAGCTAAATTAATTAGTTAGCAAATTCATTTAAAAAATAAAATAATTTGACTTATTTAAGATAAAAATTAAAAAAATTAGGGAGATTAGGTTTTTATTCGGTTCTAGGTCTAGAACCGAGAACCGAACCAAGCCGCTTATCGATTTAGATACCTATTCGGGTATTTAATTTAAGAAGAACTACTCGATTTAGTTTGGTTCGTGAGTTTTGTTCAGCCCTAATAAAATTACTATTTTAGCATTTTTAAATTGTTAAAAATGTGGCCAACTTCAATCTTTTGGCTAACTAATGGACATATGGATGTAAACTGTCCTTTAGCCACACAAGAATGAAAGACTTGAGATAGTGAGAACAATAAGTGAAAGGTTAGAGTAAAAACTATAAAAATTTGAAATGTTGAAACTGTAACAGCAATTATAATAATTCTAAGATATGTAGGAATGATTAACCTATAACTTTGACAAAAGTATGTCACGAAATATATATAAAATCACATATGTAGATGTTTGTAAATAAAAACTATCTAAATGAAACAAGACCCGTTATAGTATAATTATAGTCAAATTGTAGTTTTCAATTCAATTATAATTACTTAAATATTTGAATTAAAAAGATCTCATAACACCATTACAAAATCACTAGCAATATGTGTTATGTATACTAAAATATTTTTAATGTCTACATTGAACATTTAAATTTTTTATAGAATTTCACCAATTTAGACCAGATGAATATCTTTTAAAAGTCTACATTAATCATGTTTCTTTATATAACGAGTCTCTTTAGAAAGGCTTTGATTGTGATCAATTTTTTTTTTTTGTGAATTTGAGTTTTGTAATAATGAATTTTTAGAGAATGTGTTATTAAAATATAGAAAAAACTTTTGAATTTATGTGAAAAATTATTTTATTAAAAGATTATATGGTTGAAATTCGAGTATGAAAAAAATGATTTTTTTAGAGAATGTATTCAACCAGTGAAAAAATTGAATAGTAGTTTTGACTTTTCATTTTCTCTCACTATTTATAGTTGGATCTCTTCTAATCCATGTTTGCTCCCTTTAAAATAAAATTCTTTAATTTTTATACTCATTTTCAACGAAATATTAACAAAATAAAATATTTTGCACGTAAATTGAAGGTTTTTATTACTTTTAACCATATTTTCTCTAAAAATTACTATTTAAAACATCTTTTTTTTTTTTCAAAATAATTTGCTAAACATGGGTTAATTCTTAAATATTCGATTCTGAAGGGGGCAAACAGCAAGAAAACCCCGTCCATGGGAACTGAGTCGGGTGACCCACTCCGAGCCACCCGACTGGCATATATAGCCGCACCACCCCACCAAATTTCCACTCTCTGGACTCTTTGCACTGTGTTCTCTATCACCTGAAAGTTAGATAATTTTCATCAGTTTCGAAAACCTAGTTCGATAATTTCAATTCACCGAAACCCTTCCACAAAAAAAATAAAAAAAAGATCTTTCGCAATGATTCCATTCTCATCTGCTGTTTCCAGTCAGATTCGATTTCTCCTTCAGAGCTTGAACGACTCCAACTCAGATTCTGTTTTTCAAGAGCTCTGTCAGGTAAATAACACAAAAATTTCTCTCTCTGTATCTATATATATGTTATTCTCTTGCGGGATTGTATGTGTAATGCGCTTGCGTAATTTATTTTTTGAAGGAATTGAGAGATGACTGGAAACTTTCCTCATTTTTTTTTAAAGTTATCTGTTTTACTTTTTTTTTTTTTTGGGAGGATATATTTTTTTTTTCTGTTTTTCTTTTTTTTTTTTTTGGGAGGATATATTTGATATTGGTAGTAACTTTTAAAAAATGCCGGAAAGACTGGAACTTGATTTTATTTCTGAGATTTAAATATTTTTCTGAGGAAAGTAAATAATTGTGAATTGCTCATTACGGATACGTGCATAATGTATGCAAGTGGAAATAATATAGAAATTCCTGTTTTTAGAATTTAGAATAATAGATAATTTATGCATTGTATAGAAATTGAAAGGATGACAGCCAACGACAATGGGGGTCCTATACATTGGAACTCATCCTACGGATGTCGGCCCACGACAACTAGGGCCTTTACATTGGAGCTCATGTTTCCGTTTTTCTTTTGAAAATAATTTATAGGAGATGAAACTATATTGCACGTGTTATGAAAAGTAGCTATTGATGACACCATTGTTTCTACATTTCTTCTTCTCTTCTTTTTGGATGGTATGCTTTTTTAAGTTGTAGTTATGAGGTGCAGAATTGGAGTGCCAACAAGTGGAAAATATCTTTTTGAATTTTTTAGGGACCATCATTTTGACCTGTCAAATTGGCAGTTATTGGTATATTGGTCTTCGTATTAAAATAGGGTAGTGTTAGGAAAGTGAACTGTGTTTAATACAAATATAGGGAAGTTTTTAGGAAAATTCTTAAACTGCTCAATGTGGAGTTATCTGGTTGAGTTCACACTGTCCACATTTGGCTATTACAACTTCTCTAAATTTTCATATCCAATTATGGTCTAAAGCTTGATCAAGGGCAACCTTTAGTGGATCTTCTTTCTAGGCAGTCTCTCATTAATCTTCAAGCTCAAAACATGTTCTCAAACTTAGAAGATCTGGTCATTAGGTCATGTGCACCACATATTTTTTGACTTTTTTGGGTGACCAACTAATTACTTAAAAACATTTTTTATTTTATTTTGAAATGTAAACCAGTTTGATATTGAACCAAAGTAGGTTTGAGCGTGAGCTTATTCTAAGCTGGATTATATCTAGTTTGTTCCAATTAAAATCTTTGCTGCATTTAATTTATCATTTTCTGACGAACTCTGAAGTTTTATACTAAGTTGTTAGGAGTTTTCTGCAAGACGGAATAATGGGGACTGGCGTGCATTGGTTTACTTGGTTTAATTATTTCTCCTTCAAGATGCGATGGACCACAAAGAACCCAGAGTATATCTAGGAAGAATCCTTGGTATTTTAGGGACGTTGCATGAACTGTGAGGGGACGTTGCATGCACGACCAAGTCAAGTCTAAGGAAGTTGCTTTCTATTTTGCATGGTTCCTATGCTCCTTTTGTTTCGCATAACTTTTACGTTTGTTATCTACTTGCAGTGTAGGACTAAAGTTGATATTTCCTTTACATTAATTTCTTTTTATTGCACTATGTACGTGGGTTTCGGCTATCAGTTAAGCTTGGCCTATTTAGAGATTGACCGTATGAATGAAACGATTAGAATTTTTTTATCCAAATTATCGTGGTTATTACTCTTACCCAAAAGAAAGTTAAAGTGTGAATGGGATTTCTGATTGGGACCGCATCAAGTGGTATCAGAGCCTGGTTTGTTGGGCTACTAACAATGAACGCATTGAAAGTTTGGAGGCTGGGCTTGGAAACCTTTAGGATGGGATGAATATGATAGAGCTTGGTATGGCTCATAAGATGAGCTCACTCGAAGCAATGCTCCACCAAATGTCAAAGGCCTTGTTCTCCAACAAGGAAGGCACTAGCCACAACAATGTGGAGCAGGATGGCAATTCTTGCAACAACAACAAACAAGGTGAAAATTCTCGCAACAACTAGAAGGAAGACATGGATGGAAACCGACTGGTTGTGTCATCTAAAACAACCAAGCTTGAGTTTCCTTAATACTCAGGTAAGGACCCAACATAATGGTTCACGTGAGTGGACCAATTCTTCTAATTTCAAGCCACGGTAGAAGAGCAGAAGATCTCGATGGTTTCATTTCATCTGGAACGTGAGGCCAATCAATGGTGGAGGTGGTTAAGCTGGACGTATAGAGAAGACGGAAACGAAGTGACATGGGCAGTCTTTCAAGAGGAATTATGGGCCTAATTTAGACCCATGGATGGAGAGTACTTTGATAAAGCTTTGTTACATATTCGACAAACAGGTTCCTTGCATGAATACTAGCTAGAATTTGAAAGATTAGGCAATTGTGTGCAAGTATGGACTCAAAAGGCTCCGGACTTAAGTAAGAGATTGCAAAAATGATCTACATGTTTGAGCCCCGAACACTTATGGAGCATTAGTCTCGTTGCCTGAGAGATGAACATCTTTTTCGCCAACGAAAGTATGTTTGACCACTACCAGATAATCGCCCACAACTAGTGTTGCCTGGGAGCCTGAGGGCTTTGTTTTAACAGTAATGAATGCTTCATGACAGGCTACAAGTGTCGTAGACCACAGTTATTGTTGTTAGAAGCACCTCCATGAACCATTACCCTCACTTGTAAAGAAGTTTCGGAGGAGACTGCGATAGGTGACGAGCAATGTGAAAACCAGAGCCTAACATTTCGCTGCATGCACCGATGGGATGGTCGTCACCTAAGACCATATGGGTAGCTGCCAAAATTGGTCATCTCGAAGTGGAAGTTCTAATCGATAGTGGCGCGACGCACAACTTTATTAGGGATCGAGTTGCTCACTTCCTTCGACTACAGATGGTGCCAATTGAATCATTCGTGGTGCGAGTAGCCAACGGGGAATGATTGAATTGCCAAGGGAGATTCGAGAAAGTCCAAGTTAATATACAAAGCATTCCCTTTTCACTTAGTCTTTACACATTGCCCATACCACAATGGTTAGAGACGATGGGTTTGGTGATTTGCAATTGGAAGCAACTGACAATGGAACTTCAATGGAAAAATATGACTAGAAGGTTACAAGGAGTGGACTAGCAAGATATTCATATAGCTTCTTTGAAAGAAATTTCAAAGGAGCTTCGCCAAGGCACTCTTTGTTTGCTGTCTGTCTACCCTCCATGGTAGAGTTTGAGAGTTGTCTCAAACTGATGCACATCCAGACTTGCAACGTGTGCTAGCTCAGTATGTGGATGTCTTTGAAGAGCCCACCAAGTTGCCACCTATAAGGGAAATAGACCACAATATTCCTCTCGAGGAGGGAACCGAACCATTTAACGTTTGAACTATTCTTAGTAATAAGTTAACAACCATAACTAACTAAAATCAAACTATAGATCCTAGGTTGCAACTACTTTGTAATGGTCCAAGATTAATTTTTGAAACGCAAATAAAGTCAAATAACATCATATTGACATGAAAACTTTATTTAAATGTTGAACCAAAACTTGAAATCAAAGTATGCTTCAATTTTAGTTTATTTTTAAGTATATAAATTTTAACTGCAATTAATATTTATGCGAAAAACTTATGAACACCAATCACCATGGATAATAACAAAAAGTACACAAACATAAATCATATGAACAATCATAATATTGTTAGCCTAAAAATTCGAGCCCACTTCTATGACTAATTTTCCACATATCAATTAGATACAAAAAATGGAAAAAAGAAGAAAAATAATACATACAGAATTGAAATGAGCGATCTCGAAAAGTGATCAAACAAAAATTTTAAAGAAAAAGAGTTGAAGAATATCAATAATTAAGGAATGTCACCGTTAATACCACAAAAGATGACAAAAAATGGAGGATAAGAATCTCTAGGTAAGAAATTCTAATTTTTATTCTTATGTTTTTCTTTTTTATGGTTAAGTTTTAATTTAAAATGAAACTCTACTCAAGTGTCGAACAAACTTAAAATATGAAAGATCATTAGGATAGTTAGAATTGCTACGATCGTTAAAACCCAACAATGTGATCATAAGATTCTAAGAATTTAAGACCCTAAAACATGATTTAAAAACTATGCTTCCAAAGAAACATATTATTGTCTCTTTAAATACGTTGAAAACAATTTTTCCTTTTTCGCATTTGATTCTTGCTTTCTTTTCATGCCAAAATACAGCTTGCTTAGAAGTTCTATATTTGACCACTTTGGTGCTCTTACCAAAATAAATATCATAATTTCCCCTTGAAAAGAAGAGTACTATATCAAATATGAGAATGGTGATCGGCATCTTCTAGGGGATCACAAGATTTCATGAATATGAAAACACCAACTACAGTTAAGAAGTTCACTTAACTTATAGTCAATGAGAAACTTTGTAATCTATGAATGTCGTGCCTTCCGCCAAGCACTTCCGAATTGGGAGACATGCAATTTCAAATAATAATCAGCTAAACTTCTTCAATGACAAGGAGCTGAAGGTTGATGAATATCTCCAATTTGATTGACCACTTCCTGCCCCAATTCCTTCCAGGTATGTGAATTAGGGGGGATGTCCTTGCAGCTTAGATAGAGAAAAGATACTACAGGGTAGGGCAACTGAAGGGCAACTGAACTTTCAAATCCGGGGGCTTCGCTTTTCCCGCTTCCATTGTATAGATTTTATTTGAAAGTTGTAGGAGCATACTTCGTTTCTTTTGTATATGGGGACGCACCATCACCTCCGCAGTTAAGTGAGTGAGCTTTCTTCGCATATAATAAGAGGTGTTGCAGTAAGGACATCTTTCCGAAAAAGGAAGATGGTGACGATTGTGATCATCTTCGACACCTCCTCCATGCCGTACTCAGGTTCAAGAGTAACATCTCCGGTTCTTGGTTCCATCTGTCCTTAGGTCNGATCATCTTCGACACCTCCTCCATGCCGTACTCAGGTTCAAGAGTAACATCTCCGGTTCTTGGTTCCATCTGTCCTTAGGTCAAGATCATGTTGTTCATTTGGAATTGAAGACGGGAGAACAAGCAGACATCTGAACGATAAATTTCTATTTCTTGTTATAGTGGAATTCGTCATCAAGATAGAGGAGCGGAGATAGATAGATAGATATGAGCGACAATTTATGTTTCCTCGTATTTTGGGTGCATGAACTTTTGGGGGTGAAGAATTAAATACAAGTTGCTTCAAAAGTCTACCTTGGGAAGAAAACATTGCAACATCCGGGGGTGGACCCAAGATTATGGTTCAGAGTGCGAGACAAAATTACATAAAATAATTTCAAATTAGACTTTGTTGGGTTTGGGTTAAAAATTATGGGCTAAAATTATGTAAGTTTTTTATCAATGTCAAAAATTAAGGGTCCAGTGGGGGCGATTGCACCCACCAGACCCTTAATAAGTCCGCCCCTGGCAACATCAGAGGCCTCTCACAACTTTTGCGACCTAGACTTTGGTACTTGGATACCCTTCTTTGAGCAATTTGCACATAAGAAAGAAGAAAGATGTAAGCTTTGAAAGTTCTATAGAATGGAGTCCGATTGAACAGTCTCTTTTTGTAACATTTCGAATGCACATCCATCACACAAATTCATGAATTATCATACATTATTGCATAAGCGTTCTTTGTGAGTCCGTGACCTTCATTTAAGTCATCTTACATATAAACTTCATTCATTTGTAACCATGCATAAGACGTCAAGAATAAAGAATTCATTCTCATGCGATAATCCTTAATATGGTTAATTAACATAACATGCACATTCTCATTAATGAATTCCTTATTTAATTGGTCACAACATACATCATAAGCTAGTTGAAATCTAATGGAAGTTGGCGGTCATACGTCATTAATTCGACATAGTTCCTTCAACGTCATCCATAACTCAAGAACATTCATTACGGTACAACAGCAATGTATTTAAGATATTCGTGCCATAAATCATCCATGTATACCACAATTGAACATGAAATATCATACACACAAGTGATCTATGAGTGTCAAAATACTCATTACGTTGATTTATCACAATTACGTTTAATATCCATTCTTTTGACATGTTCTTTAAATATCTTTGGTGCCGTCCTTTTCGTTAACGGGTCTACAATTATAACTTCGGTACTTGTTCAATGACGCTTTCTGTTTCTAAACTTCTTCTTTAACAGCCAAGAATTTCTCCATATGTTTTGCACCATCGGAATACTTGTCCCTAGAGAATAAACAACTGCGGCTTATTGGAAAATACGGTCTAACAGGGACATAAGTGCGGCAATAAGCAAAAGTTGGGACCTGCATTGCTATTAAAATGTGTTGTAGTAAACAAAAACTATGGTGTGAACATAATTACACGTGGTTTAAAGGCAAATTTCCTTCAAAATGACCAAGTCTGCAAGTCAGTTCAGGTTTGCTAAAAGAACCGGTTTGAGACATGGTCAAAGACCACCATAACCGATCAAATAGCAGCCAACTCAGCAATTTTATTCACCCTAATTGGGCAGCTTTTGTGAAAAAGTCTACCAACATAAATTTAAATTGGAAATGGACTAGCAGGGCTCAAAATGCATTCTATTTGCTACAAGGATCGAGCTTTTGATCAATATACAAATTATAGATGGTACAATTACTATTAACAAGTTGATTTTCATAGAATTGATAGTGACTTGTCATATAAAATCAAGTCTAAAACTATAAAATACTAGAGAGAACTTATTTTATTTATAATTACTATGCTTAACCAAACTTTCTCACATTTCATCATCCGTCGGTTGAACCAATAACCTGCCGATCCGCCACTTCGAACGAGTCAATGTATGGGTCAAGTATGAAAGCACATTCTAAATTCACTGTGAATATAGTTTGGGGACCCAAATATTCACTGAAAAAGGTTGGAAGCCCAGGTCTAATTTTCACTTGTAATAAATTCCTGAACTAATACGAGCTGAAAAGAGACGCGCGGTTTGAGCGCGTCATGGAGAAACTGGCTGGTGGCCGAAAGTGCAAACCACCCTCCGAGCCACCACGCGTCATCGCAGCCACAGGCTTGGACGGAAATCCAAGAATGAATTACTCTAATCGCAGACTCCAATTCCAGTCCCCACACCGATCACACCAAAATACATACATAAACACATACATGTAGAGAAGAGAGAGAACTCAAATCCGTATACAGTCAAAGAGCAGTAAAGGGGAGTGATTATACGTTACATTTTCAGTGCATTCTTATCCCGACTTTGTCCCCGTGCTTTCGACTCCGCTTTTTAGGCTGGAATTGCTCTCAGATGTGAAAAATAGGTTTATTCTGAATACTTCTTCTCTTCTTCGCTTCAGTTTCGGACCAGCCTTCCAGCTTGATGATTAAAGAACTGGTATGGCTCCATTTTTTCCCTCTTTTTTTGTTTCTGTTAAGCTCATTTGCTAATTTGGTGTGTTCAATTAGGGTTTATTGAAATTGCACGAGTCTCGATTAGGGTTTTATCTCTTTCTTTTTTTTCCCAATGGGAAACATCGATAGAAATGCTCTGTAGCCCCCTGTGATGGATTGAGAACTGAGGGGAATGGAGGAAGATAAAGATCAATGGCGATTTCAAAGGGGATCAGGATCGAGAGGCCCGGGGGAGAAATTCTTGGTGGTGGTAAATTTTCGTGTGCGAGGTTGCGGTATCGAAACTGGCTGGACCAAGCCTGGATCAGTCGAAGAAGTCTGGGTGACTGGGTCGTCATGGGTTTGTTCACCTTGTGTAGGCAGGCCTTATCGGATACGGGTTTCGACAGAAAATTACTCGATCCTATCCTGTCCTGCCCCCTTCTCGAGTGTTATTATTATTTTTTAGTTATATATTTTACAATTTAAATAGTATTTAAAAAATAAAAATTAAATGAATAATTAGACATGGGCTGTAAATGAGTAATTTTTTTAATCTCACACGATTATCATATTGTGTTTCAGCCTATTAGTCATGAAAAATTGAAAAATATAATGTGGATTTAACGAGCGGGGTGTGTTTTCTTGTGTCCTCTCTTAAAAAGTGGATATGCTCGCTCATTTTCTTTTTACGAAGCAAAAAAAGTTTTATATTTTGTGAACTCGCATCTAAAGCAGAGCAAGCCTCGTTTGACAATCATTATTTGGAAAAAACAATGATCGTCAAACAGGGGCTAAGTAAATTTGAAAAATTAAAGAGCCCACGTCTCACAAAGCCTCACTTCACTTGGCTGAGGTGTGGGCTTCCAAGAATTGCCTCAAAATGAGCGCGTTGAGGCGGTTTTTGTTCATCTTGCTTTGAGGCAAGCTCTAGTCGAGATATTTTAAACAATGATCTGTTTAGTATGTGTTGCACTTTTAGTCCAATTATGTGATTATATTTTGATTTTGGTAAAGCATCATTTACCTATTGGTGTCAAAATGGGGTGAATCGACTAAAATCCGCTCATCTTGTTAGTAAAAAGTGGGGATCGCAGGTTAGCTTGACCTGTGAGGCTGGACAGTCACGCCTGGTCATTCCTAGTACCCACCAGTGCGGGTATTATTTACTTTTTCATATTTGACTAAAGTCCTTCAAAAACAAAACGAAATTAGAAAAATTAATTTGGCAACAATCGGACAGTGTTCAGGCCTCCCCATTTCTGCCGGGGCTCAATAAGGCTGTCTAACTTGACCACACACTTGCAGGGCGGATGAAGGGGGGGTCCAGGCCTGCCCCCGGAGCTCTAATTTTTTTAAGGGAAATTTTTTTCTATGGAATTTTTTTGTTCTATGTATCAGTTTAGTAGAATTTTTTTTGTCCTCGGCTCTGCCCCTGTGACCGCAGTTCACATTTTAACACCTCTAGATCTACAACCACGCACCATATCTTACAAAACGGTCTTTCTTTTATCTTTTTTTCACCACATCATGTTCTTGCATGTGACAATTTTACTTGTATTTCAAGTAGCTTACTCAAATTTTGACTTTTCTTGATAATGGACTAGAATTTTTTGTTGCAAGAAATTTTATGTAGAATTAATGTTGTTCTTATCAATATTGTAGATCACGGTAGTTATCTCATATTTTTACATGTTATACTTGCCTTTTCGCTAGTTCTTCTATTCTTCTAATACATAACAATTTTGTCCCCAGGCCAATCCTATCAAATTTTCTGCAGTCAAATACAATTTTGAAGATGACTTCGAATGAACTCCTTATTAACGTCAAAGATCATGGTGTTACAGTAGATCCGCAGAAGAATAGAGTCAAATGTAATTATTGTGACAAAATTGTTAGTGGCTTCAGTCGCCTCAAATACCACTTGGGAGGCATTCAGGGGGATGTGACCCCTTGCTTAGAAGTTCCATCCGATGTAAAGGAAATGTTCAGTAATGAGCTTTCTCTAAAGAAACAGGTAAACTTAGCCAAGGAAATTGGAGAATTGTACCACTCGAGCTTTCCATTGAAGAGGAATAAGAGCCATCAGACGAAATCAGTAAAGCGCAATATGATAGATCTCACCGAGACTGGGAGTTCTGGGACTAAATGGCATCTTAAAAGGAAAGGTCGATCAGATAACAGTGTGACAGAAACCATCCCTTCTCCCGAGAGAGTGGTTTCAGTGATACCTGCCGGTAGCACTAGAGATCCGTCATTGGACAAGGCTAAAAAAAGTATAGGTAGATATTTCTATGAGACGGCAACTGATTTTAATGTTGTCAAATCATGTAGCTTTCGCACAATGATTGATTTCACCTTTGGTCATGGGAAGATAATTCCCAGTTGTGAGGAGTTAAAAGGGTGGATCCTCGAGGATGCTGTAAAAGAGATGCAAAACTTTGTGAAGGATATAAGAACTTCATGGACAAGTACAGGTTGCAGCATTGTACTGGATGGTTGGGTAGATGAGAAAGGTCGAGACCTTGTGAATATTTTAGTGAATTGCCCCAAGGGTGCGGTTTATCTTAGATCATCCGATATTTCAGCTTTTGTTGGGGATGTTGATGCCATGTTATTGTTCCTCGAGAAGGTTCTGGAGGAAGTTGGGGTCGAGAATGTGGTTCAAGTTATTACATATTCGACATCGCCCTTTATGAAAGAAGTGGGCGAGCAGCTAACAAACAAGCACAGACATGTTTTCTGGACAGTGAGTGCTTCTACCTGCTTAGAACTAATGTTAGTGAAATTTGAAAGTATGAGTTTCATTAGAGATATATTGGAGAAAGCCAGAAAGATAACAAGCTTCGTTCAGAACCACCCGAGTGCCCTGAAACTTCTGAGAGCTTATTCTCGGGTAGATAACCTTGTAAAGCCTTCCAAAAATAGGTCGACAGAGCCTTACTTGACCCTTGAGAATATTGTTTTGGAGAAGAAGGGTTTGGAAAACATGTTCTCTTCATCTGAGTGGAGAACCTT
Source organism: Fraxinus cuspidata (assembly GCA_903798385.1). Lineage (NCBI taxonomy): Eukaryota > Viridiplantae > Streptophyta > Magnoliopsida > Lamiales > Oleaceae > Fraxinus > Fraxinus cuspidata. Next base: position 15,318 of record CAIGRP010122606.1, read on the forward strand.
AGATCTGTCAGATTCCATCGATGGAAAAAATATCGGTTACTTGGTGGCAGATCCTACTTTTTGGAATGGGGCGTTGGTAGTTTTGACAGCAGCTATTCCTATAGTACGGGTGTTATGCTTGATAAACAAGAACAATAAGCCTCAAATTGGTCTTATATACAAAACAATAGATCAAGCCAAGAAAACAATCAAAGAGGGGTTCAAAAACAAGGAAAGCCAGTATATGCCGTTCTGGAAAGAAATAAACGAGATTTGGAAGACGCATCTCCACAGCCCACTTCACTGTGCCGGTTACAATTTAAATCCAACTCTTTTTTACACTGATGGTTTCAAAAATGATTTAGAAGTTCGTCGTGGACTTTTTCTTTGTGTTATCAAGATGGATGGAGATCGCCGCGTTCAAGAGCTAATCATGACGCAGTTTCAAGATTATTTGAGGGCAGCGGATGCTTTCAGTGTCGGATCCAAATGCGTATCAGATGTTTCACCAGGTTTCTGTCATTTTAACTTCTGCAATTTGTTTTTCTCGTGGCATGTTTGGTTATGTTTAAAAAGTTTAGGTCATGTTCTCTTTACCATTTTCAAATCGTTTTCTGTTTTCGATTTTTCAAAACAGTGAAAATACATTATCTTTCCCATTTTCGAAAACGTGTTAGAAGAAAAGTGTTTGACAAAATCTAATATGACCCAGTTCAAAATACTAAGGGTATGTTCTCTTTACCGTTTTCTGTTTTCGATTTTCCAAAACAGTGAAAACGCGTTCTCTTTCCCATTTTCGAAAACATGTTTTCGAAAACAAGTTAAAAATTTGTAAAGAAAATCGAAAACGAAAAATTTGTCATTTTGAATGTTTTCAATTATAATAAGTCAAAATTTTCAAAACGCGTTTTCAAAACAATTTTTCAAAATGCCAAAAAGAACACATTTTCAAAAATCTCAAAATGACACTCAAAACACAAAATACAAAATGAATTCAAAACTCAAAACACAAAACTGAAACACAAAGAGAACATCCCTTAGTCTCAATGTCTAGACGCAATTTTTTTTCCAAGATTTGATTTTCCCATCACATCAAATGCCCCACCTGCTATATGGTAGACCTACTTTGAAAATACAAAGTTGAAGAGAAAAGTCCTTTATACCCCTTTTTGTAAAAGTACTTGCTTTATTTGTACACATTTGAATTGGCCACCTGTAATTCATTGGTTGATAAAAGGGCAAACTTGGCAATGAAAATTAAAAGGATTAAATGATACAGTTATGAGGTTGAATCGTGTCAGATATAATAATGGAATAAAGAAATGAGATTTATTAGTATAACAGTCAATTTTTTGCTTAAAATCTGGAAAAAAAAAATTGCGCCCAGAGTTTACTTATAACAAGTAAGAGCACGTCGTCTGTGTCTAAAAAAAGTGACTTTTCGAGAAGATAGGCTTAGACGTTATATTTTAGAAACTTTGCTTGTTAGTTGAATTATCCCGACTTTCAAATGCTAATGGCAGCACTATGGTGGACAAATTTTGGAGAAAAATATCCTGAATTGCAACGAATGGCAACTCAAATTCTTAGCCAGAGTTGCGATGGCGCCTCGAAATTCAAGTTGAAAAGGAGTTTGGTCGAGTTGCTACTCACAAAGGGACGGAATTGTATAGAGCAGCAGACATTGAGGGATCTGACATTCGTCCATTATAATTTGCAGCTACAGAATTTTGAGACGAGCGAGAACGTATACTTCTCTGCCAATGAGATTGAACCAATGAATGATTGGATGGTCGACGAACCACAAAGTGGTGACAGTGAGCCGGAACTGATGGGCTTTGATTAATTTTGGATCCAACTGATTGCGGAGTGAGTTGTGTTGAAGGGTCATTCGGCTTTAGCCCGAAAGAGTATCCCGTAAAAATTTCATAATTTGTATAAGTGCTTGACTTGGATGGACTTTTAGTGCTTGACTTGGATAGACTTTTTTTATAAGGTGACTGTAGAATTAAATGTATTGTTCTTCATTGATTCTACGGTTTATCTATGCAGTACGAAAATCGTGTAATCGTGTTGCATATTGTTCGTAGGGCTTTAGCCATAACTCGCGCTGGAAATAATTTTTCGATTACAACAAACCAATCAAAAGTGCAAAATTCCTCTAATAATTTTACCCAATTTTTGTGAACACCTTTGAATTTTTGAAACTATTCTCTTATATACTTCTATGCAAATGTTTTGAGACATGAGTTTACCGTCTGGTACCTGCACTCAGCTCCGACTGCCAACTTAGTGGTTGCACGAACCATCTCTGTTTTCCTCTTCTAGTGGCGAGGGAAGATGCAATAACTCGTGAAATAGAAAGAGCAAAAGGTCTCAGGTGGCAAGAAAATGACGAGTCTCTATATTTTTCCATGGCTACCTTGTGTATCCATGGGAAAAAGCAAGAGGGGAGATTTACACCAGAATTACCCCAGTCTCCATAAATTAATCTCTTCTTAACAAAATCATAGATATAGCAAAAACATTCCAGATAAAAAATGCAAAATCAAAGTACACAAGATGTAATGATCATAATAGAGCATAAGCTTTAAAAGTCGGAAGTTATTTTTTGTATCCTACTATCTTCAGATAACTTTCTTTTTATAACTCTTGCTTTACATTAATTTTGGACCTTATTCGCTTACAACATTTTAAGATTAGTGAAATATGCTCCTACTCTGCTGATTATAGAAAGTATAGCAGTAAATATACAAAGAAAACCAAAGGAGGTAAAGCTTATAATATTGGTACTTTTATGTAATATAATTACTAACTTCTGAAACAAACTCTCCACGCCAGTCAGAAATGGCAGCATTTACCTTTCAATGCAAAATGAGGGACCCCGATTTACATTTTCTTACTTTTTAAGAAATAAAAGTTACTTTTATGAGAAGATCACATTGAAAATGACTTCCGGGAAAGAATTAGTCCTCAATAAGATACTCAATGTGCCAAACATTCAAAGAACATGATTTCTAGGTCTTTACTTATCAAGAACGACTTTAAACTTGTATATGTATCAAACAAGTTCGTACTTACAAAAAAATGATATGTATGTTGGTAATGGTTATCTTAGTAAATGAATGTTCAAAATTAACGTCCTTACAATTGTACCAAAAAGCCTTATGAAGCAAAATTATAATTCTGTTTATATGCTTGCGTTGTCTTATTTATGGTATAGTAGATTAGGACACCTTAATTA
>CAIGRP010122612.1:0-13482 GCA_903798385.1 Fraxinus cuspidata
GTGAAGTAATGGCCCAAATAAATTATCATAGGCTCAATAGAAATAAAACCTCTGAAAATGCAGCCCAAGTCTTCCTTCTCTCAGAACGTAGTTCTCTCTGCAACCTGCTCACGATGTCGTCGACTAAACGGAAGAGCAAAGCTGCCGAAAAATTAACCCGACCAGAACTGCTACTTATCTCCGGCGAAGACCCAAAACCATAACCAATCGTTGCCTTCTACACAAAATAAAAATCTGAAACCCAATTGATTTCAAAATCACATATCAACTGATATCCACACCAAATCACGCAACACCTCACAAAATAACAAATTTGCTCGCCAATATTTCACCTCCGGCATCGAAGATGAAACATACCAGACCTAGAATTTTGAAAGACAACCACCCAGAAAGCAGAGTACCTAAAGGCAGAACCAAACTTTCCCTCTTGAATTTATCCAGATCTCAAATTAGGAACATTATGCTTTCTGGTGCTGCAGAAACTGAGTTCTGGCCGCCGGAATGTGATTTGTCAACAGAGAGTTTCTTTACAGCGACCAATCTCTCGTCTTCTAACTTTCCCTATGAAAAGAAGGAAGAAAAGTCAATGCAATATTAAGGCAGTTTTATAGCATCATACACAATAAGGCCAAGGCTCCATAAAGGTTTTGTCCTCAATTCTAAGAAATTTTTGAAATGATAATACATAATGAATTCATATTATCATTACCAAGAAGACTGGCCCAAATCCGCCTCGTCCAAGTAGATTATCCTGGTGAAAATTCTTGGTAGTCGAACCAGCTTATTGTGTGAAGATTTCTGCTTAAGATATCCTTAGCTACTGCGAGAATTTAAAGGACTTAGACCATAACGAAGCAACTCCGCATTATAATTCTCAAATTCTCTTACAAAATCATATGTACAACCTGGTTGCTTCCTTGTGCAAGATAAATAGTTCTTCCATTTTGATGGATTGATGAATTTTCTGAAGACAAATAACAGAATTAGCAAAATGAGAAGTATAACTGTGGCTCCAAGGAAGAAGTATAAGGCTTCTGAAGGTTGGCTAGATCCCGAGCTCTGTACATCAAGTGAGGCTGATGGAGAGGCCACTGCATTAAGATGACATGTTAAACTACATTTACATCAAGATGAAATAAAGCTGGCGCTAGAACACTTTTCAGCCAGGCAGAGCCCTAACACCCCCAAAATGCACATACACACCCTAAAAACCTCGAATCATCGATCTTTCACATGGCATTACTCGCATGTTGATTTATCTAAATGAGATTATTATACGGTGTCCAAAATGTAACGTGCTTGGCCTCAAGCTCGTAAATTAGATTTCCCCTAAAACCTTCTTATTGTTTCTTTTCATCCCAAGTGACGAACTGTTGAAAATTGGGGAAATTTTTGAATCTTGTTTACTTTTCAACACATTGAGTTTAGAAACAATAGTCTTGCATCAATTACTCGGGATAAAATTCCATATCAAATAAATATGAAAACATAAACTAATTTATAAGAGTTTGTGCTACTCTTCTTACTAAGATTGACATTTTAAGATGAAATTCTAAGTTTTAATGTGGTATCAGAACTCATTAAACTCCCATGAGCAACCAATAACTTTAATGAGTAATTCGATCCGATTAAGACTCAAAAAATGAGTGCACGAATTTCAAGATTTGTTTACTCAAACGAGCCTCCATTTTACGGGACATGGGATAAAATTCTAAATCGAATCGAATATAAATATACATCAATTTATAAGGGTTTGGATTACTACTTAATAATGTTCATCTTTTAAGATGGAATCTCAAACAACTCCCAAATGAATGGAGTCTTGTTGATCATGTCAAAAAGGTATACAATACTACACCTAGTATTGTATCTTAAATTTGCAACTTCCCAACAAATGATTAATCACACAAAAGACTGTGCATATGGAAGTGTGTAAAACTGAAAGGAAAATATATGAAATATTACATACCATTTAGTGCTAAACGATTCATCTCTCTCTCCAAGCCTTATTACAGAAGCCCAGATTCTCCTTTACTTTTTTGTCTTACTCTTTGTATCTATAACATTGCAAACATGGAAGTTAACAAAGAAATAATGATAATATCAAACGTGGAGATGATCGAAATTATGGGATTTTCGGAGAATCCCAAGTGTATTTTTTAAGTGAGAATTGTATGTCGAGGAGGAAAAACTCCGCATGTATTGTATTCCCATGGGACGGTTGATTTAACCAAAAAAAAAAAAAAAAAACTTATTAAATTTCTGTTTAATCAAATTTAAAATTTGTGCAACCTTAAAAAAAATTAATAAATTTCAATCCGAGTATGAATAATAAGTGAAGGATTTCATCTCAACATGAGTGAATGGTACGTTGAACTGAATAAAATAAGTTGAAACTAAGCTTAAAACTTCCTTAAAAAAACTACCAATTGCTGCCGAGGTGTTTCCAACTTGTCATAATTCATTTCGTGGGTTAAGATTGATTCAGTCATCGTCACAAACTCATGGTGTGAATTTTGGAGGCGGGTCTCTAGAAAAAAATGTTCTACCTCTCAAACAGTTAGATAAATGGTACCACTTTCTAAAATTCTTCGTACGTATGAAAAATACGATCCTACATATTACTTGTTTCCAAATTGTTCGTATATTCATCTTCAAAGAGTTTTTTACAATACTAAGAATAGCAACAAATTTTCAGTTATAATGCAAATGCTCTCATTTCTTTATTAGTGAAACAAAAATTATGGACTTGATAAAAATATTCTGCACAAGAAGTTGCAATGATGATACCAATGAGCAACATAAATAACAAAGGCAAGAAAAATATATTTACAACCTTGACAGGAATGCAAACACCAAAAACAATACAAAAAAAAAAAAAAATTTGTTGACAACGCACACAAGTCAATTACTCAATAGAGATGAAATTACGAGATTCTTGAATAAAATTATCGATAGGACAGTAAAAAGAAATGACATTAAAAGTAACTCTCATTTTCCTAAACCTTTCAATTTTTTATAAATACCTATTTTAGAACATGAAAATTGTTCATAAATATATTTAGGCATCTGTCAATTTGACAACCCTAAGAGGACGTTAGATGGAAATTAAAAAAGAAAAAATAAGTACCTTACTGAGTTGATGTCTGTAAAGAGTAAGTTTAAAATTAGTTCAATCTTTGGACCGACTCTAAGTATGGGCCACCTTGATAATAGATTGGGCTCACCCACAATTATGGGTAACAGAATGGATCCATATTAAATAGGCCCAAAACAAGTCTAAAAGAGGCTCCAAAAGATAACGACCTCAATAACTCAAAAGGCCCAAAACCAGCCCATATGGACAAGATTTATGGTCCGAGCAATCTACTCCATAGAAGAAGCCTAACGGGACTATTAATTCAAAAGGACGTGTTTATTTTAATATTTATTAATTATTGTCAGGTATTTATTATTGTTAAGTAATTAATATTTTATTATTTTTATATCAAGTATGAGTTTTTCTTGTTTTAAAAGTCTAGTTGTTGTTTAAACATGGATTTTATGATTTTATTGTAACTTTATTGATTTTGAATGTTGAATATAAACTTGAATATCATTCTTCAAGTATCCGCCTAAATGGTTAATTTGTGCGCAATTTTTTTTTTGTTTTTTTTGTTTATAATCCCATGTTTGTTCTCGTTTATGCTTCTACCTATATCAAGTAGTATTGAAGACATGTTTACGATCCTAGGGACATATGTATGATCCCCATGACAGATTGATGATGACATATTAGACGTTGTTTTGACATGTAGAGTAGAAACATTGTAGATTTTTCTTCAATTACACACTCAACTTGTGTGATTCACGTTTGTAATATCATATTCGTTATTGTTTATGCTTTTTTCCCGCATCTTTGGTACCAAAGAACTATTTATGCTCCAGACAATGGATCAATAATGACTTGGAGGTTGTGCTGTCATGTTTCATAATGGGGACAGCAAGTGTACTAATACAAATTCGCCAAACAGCTCGAGGCTTTGGCACAATAGGTTGCCAGATTGGTTACCCATCAACAATAGATGGTGGCTAACCTTTAAGGCAATGGACAAGAGGCACGGGGTGGTGGCCATGGCGTGGACGGTGTGGCCAGGCGGGGCTAGTGCGATTGTGAGATTAGTTGCGGGCCTAATTTCATGCATATGGTTATTGATGGAGAACCCGATGACAGAGAAGGTTCTAATGGCCGAGGGCAGCTGCACGGCTCTGTTGTTGATATTAATTTTGCATTAATAAGGGATGTACTTATTTTCGAGATTTAACTCCCTGTCATTTAGATGAAACTGTTACATAGATTCGTAGAATATTCATACAACATTGTTGAGAGGGTTGGGGAGCAATATGTTCGTCTTTGCAACATTGGCGAGGGGTGTTGAGGATCAAAATAGTCGTCATAATGGTTGGATACTAATTTTCTATTGAAATCATGAGTTGGGAATGCAAATGCAAGTTTCGAAATTAACGTAATTGCTAAGTTCGGTCAAAATAGAGCAAGTTTGGCCATACTAAAGTTGGAGGCCCTACCCTACTCGTCAACCATTCATTATCAAACATAAATTGTCGAGCTTGCAAATAAAAATCATAGCTCATACTTATAAATTTGGTGTAACATCTAAAAGTCACACGAACGATGGAATATCTTGTAAAAGTAACACATAGAAGAGTTCAACTATTGTTGTCAGTATCGAATCAAACGAACGACACAATTGATAGGTCAACAGTTGGACGATGTTACTCTTCCATTCACCTTCCTCTTTGAAATTCCTCACCTTTTGAAAAATTACATAATATGTGTAAAGTTATTGTCAAAAATCTAGTTCAAGAACCTTTTCCATAAATAAGGATGATAGAGAAAAAAATGTTATCCAGATTAAAATCAATACATTTGATTGTCTAGTTAATTTTACAAGATTTACACAAATCCTAAAATTTGAATAATCGAAAATAAAATGTCAAAACCTTTGACTTCTTTCCCTCCTGAAAAAAAATTGACTTTTTAAAAAGTTCATACCATCTAACAGAATATAGAAAAATTATAGCAAATTCTTCAATCAGTTAAACATAAATCCTACGAGAAGCATTCGTTGAATATTAACATTACAAATACAGGCATAAACTCTATATCAACGATATGAGCCTATGTTATCACCCGCTTTGATAGAATACGGGTTCATTTGACCTTTTACGACTTTTTATCGCGTTCTTCAATATTTGAATTCAAAATTTCCATTTTATGAAATATTTAAATTGAATGGTGATACCAATTTGTAAAAAATTGTAATAACTAAATTTCACATGAATTAAAATTCAAGAATCTACTGGACACGTGCATCACCTCAAAGAATTCATACAAACGGACCTTACATGTTTGCATACCCAAATATCACGAGGTACGACATTAACGGCCACAGTACAAGAAACAAAGCATAATGTACAATCTAATTCAACATCCACAACCTCAAAGTCAAAAACGATATCCAACGCCAGCGTCATCTTCATCCATCCACCCCCACCCAACCAACCCCACAAACTATTTCTTCAGCCGCAGATTTTTTTTGGGTTGTCATCTCAAATTTTCCTCAAGGCGGTGTGTATAAACAGAATACATATACCATCAGATGACATCGAGAAATTAACTTTTCGACCCCCTGGATTTTGTTCCTGTTTTTCCTCGATTATTTCCTCGATTTTGGCCGGTCATTCATTCCCGAAAATTAAGAACCCTACAATTTGAGCTTCAAAGTTATTGTTGTATTGTTATCTTGTCAAGGGGGTTATAATTGACAGTCTGGAAGTGATAAGTTAAGAATTGAAATCCCAAGTTTTCATCAATTTTGTTGCTATTTGTTATGGGGTGAAGAGTTGGGTAAATTTGGTTTCATATTGTTCGATAAAGTTGGATGGAGTGGGATAGCGACTCGGAGTCTGATCTGAGTGGTGCCGAGGAGGAGGATGCAGGAGAAGGGTTGGGTTTTTGGTTGAGGAAGAGCGGTCCAGGTGAACTACCGTTTCCCGTGGACACACTTCTGCAGCCGGCTCCTTGCGGGTTTACTGTCACGGATGCTTTGGAGCCGGACCATCCCATTATTTATGTAAATTCCGTGTTCGAGATGGTTACTGGATACCGCGCAGAGGAAGTTCTTGGTCGCAACTGGTCAGTGTTTTGTTGGAGTTTTCTTTACCTTTTTCATTTTTAACGGGTTAATAGGATTGTGCAATTCCAATATAGTTTGAACTAAGGAGTAAGGAGGTTTTTGTTGTACTTTGGGTGTGAAACGTGACTAGATTATATGTTTAACTAAATTTTGTGTTTTTAAGAAAGAGACTATGATATAAATAAAGGATTGAATATAATGAAAATATACAAAACCTCTAGATTTATCGTGTGAATTTTGAGCTTGTGCCTTTTGACAATTCGGTGGACAAGGTGGTATTAGAATTGAAGTTTTACTGTGATTGGGATAGGGAAAAATTGTGTATATATGAAAATTGAAGGTTGGGAGGAGATGTAACCACGAAGCTTGAGAAAATTAAAAATTGGCTAGAAATTGAATTCAGTTCAGTTCTATTATTAGTTGGATGATTAAAAGTATGGAGAATCAATTTAAGTTGGCCCTGGAAGATAGTTTCAGAGATCAGTACGGTCTTGTACACAAAGATTACAGCTCTTCTTGAAGATGTTTTATTAGGGAATGTAGCAACTAAAGCTCAATTTTTTTTGTGGAAAAATTACTGTTTGACAGTACAAGCTCTTTTGAGTTGCAGATATAGCAATGAAGCTTAAGAGAACACTAAGAATTAGCTAGTAAATTTAGTTGAAATCAGTTCGGTTCTCTTAGTTAGCTTATAAATGGCTATTATAAACAATGTCAAAAGAGTGATATTTGCATTTGAAAGGAGGCTTGCACAGTTTTCCTAAAGATAATGTAACTCAGTTATGTGTTAATTTTGACAGTGAAATCTGAGATGTGGTGTATAGTAAAAATGGCAACTTGCTGATATATAATGTTTGAGAGTTATGAAAAGTGCTTAAATTAAACCACATTGCAATCAGCCCGCTTATTTAGGTACCTTTTGTCTTGGAAGTAGGCTTCGTACACCTGAAGATAACCTCCATTTGAACTACTTCATAAGTCGGATTTTATTATTACGTAATGTTACCTCCTACATATCACTTGAGCTTTTGAAAATGAAGCGGAAAAACTGAAATGCTTGTTCTATCATTGAAAGTGAAGTCACTTACTTTCGAGTCCTATCATCATAACTTCTCATGATTCAGCATCATTCTTCTTGTTCTCCTTATTGCCTCCCTCCTTTGTTAGTCTGAAGGTGATTTTCTAAGTTCGAACTATGCTTCAATTTGGACTGCTCAAGTGTCTTGAGTGATTTTTGAACCTCAAATTTGGACTTATTTTTGGATGTATGGACTTGACTTCGGACATCTCAACCCTTTCATTCGTCAATAATATCTAGTCTCCTTGGATTTAATGGCTAAGTTCATTTAACAGTTTCACTTTAAAGCTTACTCCAGTCATTGGTGTTCAAAGTTCTCACATGACATATTTTGGTGGTTGGACCCAACTGAATTATTGTCAAACTACAAGAACTTTACAATTTTGATAATTATTATTTGTTATCCTCACTTTAATTTAATTTGGTTTGATATTTACGAGCTTTGATAATTTTCCTCTCTGAAATAACACCTCAACTAATGTCCATCTATCTCCACTTCAGAATATGGTTAGCCACGTAGGAAATATTTTGACGGAATTCTAACTTAATGACCGGACCGAAACTTTATTATAACTTGGGGGACTTTATGGAACAAAAAAAGATGAGTGATGGATATGAAATTCTTTCAAAACTTGATTACATCTGGTGATTTTTACCCCTCTCTATTGTGATGTAAGCTTTCTTAGTTAGAGTAGGTTTTGGAGTCTTCTAGGATTAGACTTCATAGGCCTCTTTGTTTCAACAAACAAAAAATTGAAGAAATTTATTTTCAGTCCAGAAAATTTTGATTATTTGAAATTTAATTCTAAAGCACTAAATTTCTAGTGCTCCCATTCCATTCCAATATGGAATCAGACATCCTATGGTAACCTGTAGAATTACCTCTTCAAACACTAGAAATCGAGTAGCTGTTTTGGGTAGAATATCTAATCACACTGCGTTTAAAAAGATTACGTATGCAGCAACATTAGTAGTACAACCACGGAGGTTTAAATAAGGATAGAAAAAAAGGGAAGAAAGTGATACTTTTGGAATTGCTAGAGTTGTTGGCAGTAGCTCTACACTATGTACCCTTAGATGTTTAATTGCCACACTTATGATGTATGTTCTCATGTAGTTAAGTTGACTGAGGTTGAATGAAGAGTCAGATTTTGTAGAACTTATTTATGACAAATAGTCAGAAGAATGTTGGACAAAAAGGAGGCAGCAGAGTATATTCAATACTAAGGTCAATTGAGAGGAAAAATGTCTAATGTGATTATCGATAATGGTTTTATTGGAGATAAATTTCAGAAGTAGCAATAACCAAGTTGGAATTTCTGATTTTTTTTTTTTTTTTTTACCTATGGAGATTTTTTTTTTTTTTTTGGATTTGGGAGGATGTTAATGTTCCGGTTGCTAATAGGTGTCTGCTACAATTGATACATGTGACACATATCAAGATGAAGTTTGGTTTGATGCCCTACCCATATCTTACTTGGACTATATTTATATGATTATAACATGGACAATCTTACCAAACCAAATTTCTGCACATTGTACAAAGATAACAGAAATATGAAACCACATCCTTTCAAAGTAAATCTACATGATAAATCTTTTTATATCATGGAGATTAGTATTCTCTAATCCTATCAATTTGGGAAGATGACTGTGTAGGAGTTTTCCATGTGCTGCTTGGTTGCTGGAAATGAGGAAAGTTATAAGTTGTTGGAGATTAGTTAATGATTATGAGTGATAGTTTAATTTTTTCCAAATCTTTCTTCAACTAGATTGTTTTTAATATTAGACTCGAATTTTAGTTGGTTAGACATTAGATTTTATTTGTACACTTAATTTAGTTTTTGTGTAGGTTTCCTACGAGTGTTAGGATTAGTTTTTCCTAGTGATTTAAGCTTCCTGGTTAGAGTAGGTTTTGGAGTGTCTTAGGTTTAGAGCTATAATGTCCTGATCATTACATAAAAAATAACAAAATAAGTACATTTTTCATTTCAAAAAATTCTTGTTTGCTGGGATAAATGTCTTCGGCAGAAAATTGGTACAACTACTAGTACTACACACACCATTTTTGTAAAATTGTTTTCATTTTGTCCAAATTAAAAATTTCTGCTGCTGAACCCTAAACCAGTATTTATTTCACGACATTTTGACTTCAGCACAACTACTGGATTCCTAAATCACGTGTTGAAGTTCTTTATTTTCAAATATTTAGATTTATCAAATCTGGAAACGAATAATTTGATTTCTTGTTGGTTGTTTCATGTACAAGGCTTCTATTAAAAATTTTGAGCATCCAATAGTCGTTTTACTTAAGGAAGTGTTAAGATTTTTAAGTTTTGCTTTTAAGTTTATGGTGAATGGTTATATGCAAGCTCACTCTATCAGTTTCATGGGTTTGATGCATATTACTTTTTACTCGAATGGTAACATGTTTGGTAATACTAGAAGCTTGTACTTTGCCTGGTTGAAGTGTCAACCTTTATGATAGCCATTCTGGTTATGGTTCAATTCTTTTCTAGGGCTAGTATAGTGATTCCTATTATTGGAATTAAGGTGGTGCATGCACCTGGCCTTTCTGTGACTCTGTCATTGCTGAATCATTGATGACAAATCACAGGGTTAGACGCCAAAGTTTACTTTTTAATTATATCGGATATTTATACTAAATTGTAGAAAGTAAAGTTTTTATTCATTTATCTGTTGTTACTTTCAATGCAGTCAGAGCTGCTGAGAATTGTTTGTATTTTATGTTTCTGAATGCTGATAGGCAATGGTATATTACTGATATCTGATTATGTTTAAATCTTTTGCAGTCGTTTCCTGCAATGCAGAGGTCCATTCGCTAAGCGAAGGCATCCACTGGTGGACTCCACACTAGTAGCTGAAATAAGAAGATGCCTTGAAGGAGGGATTGAGTTTCAAGGCGAATTGTTAAATTTTAGAAAAGATGGATCCCCATTGATGAATAGATTGCGTATGACCCCAATATATGGGGATGATGATACAATAACACATATCATTGGTGTACAGTTCTTTACAGAAGCGAATCTTGATCTGGGTCCACTTCCGGGAACTTCAGCAAAGGAATTTGCAAAAGCTTCTGAGAAATTAAGATTTAATTCTTCTCCTCGTCGAGTAGCGTTAGATGGGAACCGTAACACTAGTCTTGGGGTTTGTGCATTACTGCAGTTAAGTGATGAAGTCCTTGTTCTGAAGATTCTTTCACGTTTGACTCCAAGAGATATAGCATCTATTAGTTCTGTCAGTCGGCAGCTTTATGAGCTTACAAAGAATGAAGATCTGTGGCGAATGGTCTGCCAGAATGCATGGGGTAGTGAAACGACTCGAGTACTAGAGACAGTGCCTGGTGCTAAACGATTAGGATGGGGTAGATTGGCAAGAGAACTTACCACTCTTGAAGCAGCAGCATGGAGCAAGCTAACTGTTGGAGGTACCGTTGAACCTTCTCGCTGCAACTTCAGTGCATGTGCTGTCGGGAATCGTGTGGTTCTGTTTGGTGGGGAGGGCGTCAACATGCAACCTATGAATGATACCTTTGTGCTGGATCTGAATTCCAGCAATCCAGAGTGGCAACATGTCATAGTAGGCTCCCCACCTCCTGGGCGTTGGGGTCATACACTTTCTTGTGTCAATGGATCTCATCTTGTTTTGTTTGGAGGCTGTGGGAGGCAAGGCTTACTCAATGATGTTTTTGTGTTGGATTTGGATGCCAAACACCCTACCTGGCGGGAAATCTCCAGTTTGGCACCTCCACTTCCTAGATCTTGGCATAGCTCCTGCACCCTTGATGGCACGAAGCTGATAGTCTCCGGTGGTTGTGCAGATTCCGGGGTGCTTCTGAGTGACACTTTCCTGCTCGATCTTTCAATGGAGAAACCGGTGTGGCGAGAGATACCGGTAGCATGGACTCCACCATCTCGTTTGGGCCACACGCTGTCTGTTTATGGTGGTAGAAAAATTTTGATGTTTGGTGGTCTTGCCAAAAGTGGTCCTTTGCGTTTTCGGTCCAGCGACGTGTTCACTATGGATCTGAGTGAGGACGAGCCATGTTGGAGATGTGTAACTGGAAGTGGGATGCCTGGTGCAGGAAATCCAGGAGGAATAGCTCCACCCCCTCGACTTGATCATGTGGCTGTGAGCCTCCCTGGTGGTAGAATCCTCATATTTGGTGGCTCTGTGGCTGGTCTTCACTCCGCATCCCAGCTTTATATACTCGATCCAACTGAAGAAAAGCCAACATGGAGAATACTAAATGTACCAGGACGGCCCCCAAGATTTGCTTGGGGACACAGCACATGCGTCGTTGGAGGCACGAGGGCTATAGTTCTTGGAGGTCAAACTGGGGAAGAGTGGATGCTGAGTGAACTTCATGAACTATCATTAGCAAGCTGTCATCTAATCTAGGACAAAGTTGAAAGTTTGTGAACTTGGCACATAATCATATTCTTTCGGACGGGGTTCAAGAAAGTGACTGGTCCCAATTAAACAATTCGCAGAGATTGTCCCTACCATTCGGACTTGCTTGACATGTACTGTTGTAATATGGTGTACGATCCAGCCAGCATCTGTACCTAAACTTGTTTTCTTGTTAAAGCTCTTGGGAATACGCGAGCTCATGGCGTGATCCCGGTTTAATTTTGTGAGTATTGTATGATATTTATTCAATCATAAACACTTTGAACTGTTTGCTCCTCTCGAGGCTGCTTGTACTTGGTAGAGATGTAGGTCATCATATATGTAGATTAGTTTCCATCACGTATGGTTGCGTTGTGCTCTGGGTTCGGTAATTCGAAATTTGAGAAAAACACAGGAAACAACTCGCGCCATAACTTGTTGAGATGTCTTCTCCCGTTATGTGCATATTTGTAACGTAGTACTCAACAGTACATGTACACTCGGTTGTCTCTGTCTTCGTTGGCTTACTATCTGTATTTAATTGTCATATACATTCAATCTTGTCCATTATCGGCCAGTTTTTCACATTGAACATGCTGCTGTGGGGCCAAGGGAGGCCTAAATGCAAGCAAAATGTGAAGAGATGCAGTAAATAGAGGAATGCATTTTTTCGAGCAACAGTCTTTATGGTTTAAGCAAAAAAAAAAAAAAAAACTAGACAATTATGTCAATTATGATTAACAGTAAATAGTCCCAAATTTAACTGTTTCAACTATTTCCTAAAATAACTATCTGCAAAAGCCCACTTTTTAATCCATAATTACAAGCATCCAAATCTTTGCTGAACTAGTAATACATTGTCAGAAAAACATTAAATTCTGAGAGAACTCACCACTCAGCCTTGTCAGGTTCCATCCGCACAACTTCTGCAAAACCCTCAAGTGCAGCTTCTGGATCTGTTTCAACCAAGCCTGCAAACAAAAAACATATCAGCGAAGATAAATTCACGGTCAAATGACAGAATTAGCTAACAGAACAAAATCAATTCAAAAATCTATTCATGGGAGGCTCAGAAAAATTTCTCAAGTTCTACAACTTAGCCAAAATTGTGAATGTGGAAGGACACGAGAGAAATCCTCGATTGATAAAATTACTCAAAATAGTTTAACCTGTTTTGCCTAATCATACTTCACTCCTTCAACACACAGAAAAAAAAAAAAAAAAAACTAGACATAGCTTTTGAGGTACAATGCTTGCTTTTCCCTATATATAGGGTACACAAGTTGCCCCATGAATGTTGAGCAACACTTCAAAATTTAGAATGAAAATTGAAATTAAAATATTGTTTTTGTACTCTCGCTTTAGTGAATACGGTCTAAATTTGCATATTTTAAATGGAAATTTGAGCCAAATTGTTCTGATTCTTTCATTCTTGTCAATGGTCCCCTGAACTGATTGATCTTTTATGAAAATTTTCAATAATTCAATATAAAAGAGTTCAAGAGGTGGGATACCGGATACAACACCACGCTACTTGAAAAAATTTCTTTAGGAGATTCTATTTATATTCTTTATTGTACTAAAAAAATTTTCATGTAATTCTTGTTTTCACTAACTTTTTCTACTTTTATCTTAACCCCTCATTTCCCTTTACATACCTGAGTTGGGAAATCCTCGAGCTGCTCCCTAGTAGGAGGTGGGACCGGGGCGAAAGGAAAAGAGGTTTTAAAAGTTAATCTTACTGTCTTTTTTTGTTCCTAATCTGACATGGTTACGGAAGGATCAAATGGT
>CAIGRP010122615.1:0-13419 GCA_903798385.1 Fraxinus cuspidata
AAGAAGGATTAATTTTACAAAAAAAAGCTTTTTTTGTTTTTTAATTCCTTTTTTCTTTTCTTTTTATTCCATAACCTTTTGGAGTTGGGTAAAATATATTTGCTCATGAATAAAATTATCTAACAATAACATCAGTCTAGTCTAAATATCACTAATGTTATAATATCAATGGTGCTAAATATATTGTTACTTTTTGACCATTGCACCATAGGCTATTGTCCTGCGGCTCGGACAACTATAGAACCAACTTTAAAACCATAGCCATTGGACCAGTCTCTGAAGTTTGATTTGCATTGCAGTGCAGTTTGGAAGATCGTATCAACCTCGTTTGGTATGAAATTTATGTTTGATGGTCCAAGAAATTTCTTTCGTCCTTTCTAAGAGTTGGTTTACGACTCCTAGCTTTTCAAACGAGAATGTAAGTATATCTGAAGTGAGATTGGGGTGCTATCGTGCCAGATATTAAGAAGTGACATTGGGTGCTAGAAATTAACCCTCTTATGTGCATGACTGTAGGTTATGTGTCAACGTCCAATATAATTTTAGAGGATTTGATTGTGATAAATTAAAAGTAAATAGAAGTTTAGTGAATTTGATTGTGACAAATTGAAAAATGAGTGATCCAATTCAAATATTAACGAAAGTATACTGACCATCTGGCCACATATCAATAATCAATTATGTTTTAGCGTGCCTGTAACATAGTTGTTAACATTTAAAATAAATTGAATTTCATAATTTGATTGTGACGAATTAAATATGTGTGACCTAGTTTAAATTTTATTGAAAGTTCAATGACAAAATTGAAATCAATCCCTTTTCATTCCATTAATAAACGTATTCTATACCTTTTTATTTCCCAAATTGCATGGAGAAAATACTGTTAATTTTTGTGTTTTTGTTTTTGTTTTTATCATTTTTATTTGGCGAGTGATCTTGATTTCTCTTTAGTCATTAATTCATATTACTTTAACACGTGCATGGTGAGAAACAGAATAAGGAAAAAGTAAATTACACAATAATAACAATACAGAACGGAAAAAATCGAGTATTTAAAAAATAATTTCATATTTGAACCTAAAATATATTGTTTACTTATTGAATCATGCATCGGCATCTCAAAACAGCATACTGGACAATAATGACTTGTTTTGAGCCATTTTGAAATGCAGTTACTATCAAACATATGCGACCTTGTCATACCCGTGGTTATAAATCCTTTGTAGCATTTATCTAAACGTATGCTACAACTATCATAGTCATTACTCTCATTAAATAATATCTTTAGCTTGAGTGATTTGATCGATGAATCAGTAGCCAGAATCATATTATAGTTATTATTTTCTTGTGCCGTGATTCGATCATAAAATTCCTTTACTTCAACTTTGAGATGTAGAAGGCTGTAACCAGGGGACATCGATCTAGCAATTTTTTGTGCATCATCAATCACCCTCTTGATCAAACTTTCCCGACGACAATCACATACTCGCCAAGTTCTAAGAGCTTCGTGGATGATTTCACGTGTCTTGTTATAGCTCGAGAATTCATCGGGGTCAATGTATACGCCATTTGAGATTCCTTCCATTATAACTTGTTCACCGTATGGGAGACGAAGCACTTGTTGGCAATAAAACTCAATCCAAAGCTGAACTTCGGACATGAGTTGGCCGTGGAATGTTACTTCTTCACCGCTTTTGCAATTCGAACGTATTCAACTTCGTGGCTTTGATGTCTATAATCCATGTTAGAGAGAGAGAGAGAGAGAGAGAGAGAGAGAGAGAGAGAGAGAGAGAGATGTTGGAATGATAGAAAAAAAACATGAAATCTATTTCTCAGAACTTGAGGTATATATAGGGTATTTGGGGGTGGGGGATCCGAGTGGCACGAGGATTCTAGTTAATTGGTACTTGTAGATATGGAAATCATATAGAATCCTTATTAACTTCAAAAACTAGTTTAATGTTGCATCTTCTCAACACATGCTCGTGCAATACCTAAAATAAAAGAGTTTTAATATCTCTCTCTCTCAAAAAAAAAAAAAAGACAAAGGAAAAAGAAAAAAGAAAAATGGAATTAAATTAAACTGACTACTTACTGCCGAAAGAAGGACTAGTTTTACAAAAAAAGAGTTATTTATTTTATTCCTTTTCCTTTTTTTTTTCCAGATTTTTTTCCCTTTATATTCCGTATCTTTTTGGAGTGGGGTAAAAACATTTATTCAATATCAATTCTACGTGTCTAAGAATTTTACCGACGTGGACAAACAAATCGTAGGTGCAATGCCATGTGGGAGATAAAAAGCACATTTGTCATTAAAGCACAATAGTTTGATTTGTTTCAAACTAGTCACTAAAGTTACGTTTCAATTCCAAGTTATTTACTGAAGTTGCATTTTATTCCAAATTATTCACTCCCCTCAACTTGAAAAACTACGTAAGTGGTAGATTATTAATAAACACACTACACAATCGAATTATTCAAAGAGAATAGGTCGTCTGAAAAACTTACTCAAAATTTACAAATGAGGAATCTTATGTTGGGGTTAGAATGCGGCCACGATAACTTCATCACATAGCTATATATTTTATTTCAATATTGTCATATCACAGTATGGTGCTACGACAAAAGGCATCTCCCGTGGAAAATAATGTTACAATCTCAAGTGGCTTGCGCAATGATTCTAAATCTACATGTTCATAATATATTCTTCAAATAGACATTTGTGTTAAAAATTACCATGCATGATATAGAGGTACACGACGAAGGAAAATGATTAAAGGTACATTGATAAAAAAAAAAAAAAAAGGACATTGGCTCTATTAGTCTATAAAATATTGGCTTTTACACAAGTAAAATCAGACTTTGGATTGAAATGTTATATTTTAAATGATTTGGGGCAATTTTTAAAATTTTATAACTGTTTATGCAACATGACATACAAAACTCATCTAATAATCAATCAACAGAAACAAATCCTACTTCGAATAGAAGTTCAATAATTTGATCGAGATAAATTAATGATGAGCGATTCAATTGAAGTAGATCGAAATTTCATGATGATTTGATTGAGACAAATTAATTATAGATGAATGATTCAATTCAAATTTTAGTGAAAGTTCAATAATCAAATGTGAAATTGACCTATTTTATTCAATTAAAAATATATTCTTTCTCTAGTTATTTTTATTGACATTGAGAAATGTAATTTCATTATTATATGTAACGGACCATCATGCAAGTAGCGGCTCGGAATGGTATAATTTTGTACTATGAAAATAAATAATTCAATAAAATAAGGACGTGCAATAATAAGTTATATGAGCATATATCACTATAAACAAGATTTTCTTTTTTCAAAAAAAGGAAGTCTCTTAAAGTTGCAATAGTTAAAGGTGTCTTTACCAAAAGTCTATAATTAATCATGTATAAATCTATAAAGTCAACATAAGTTTACAAATTTTACAACAGTTCATCACATAAAAAAAATATAAAATTCCTTAAAAATTTAAATTGAATATACGTCAAAACATTACAAATTGAAATAAAAGAAGTATATATTTAAACCTAAAATATTTATCTCCTAGTCGAATCCTGCCACACATCTTTATCTAGTTGGCATCTCAAAACGACAAACTGGACAATAATGACTCGTTTTTAACCATTTCTCAACTCAGTTACCATGAAACATATGCGAGCATGGCATGTGTAACTTTAGATCTTTTGGAGAACTTATCCAAGCATATTGTACAATGATCACAATTATTATACCGTCATCTAAGTTTTTCCTTTTCAGTGATTTGATTGACAACTTACCAGCTGGAACCATATTATAGTAATCGTCATCTTCTATTGGCTGCCGCAATCTTCGTGATCGACTAATTATAGTATGATAATAAATCTTGCTTACATCAACATCAATATGTAAAACATAATGACCTGGAGACATTGATTCCATCATTGCTTGTGTACTAGAAAATACTTCCCTGATCAAACTTTTACGAGTGTCCTTACATATTGGCCAAGTCATGATAGCATCGTTGATGATTTTACGCATATTCCTATAGGACAAGAACTGTAGAGGTTCCAAGTATGCGTCATTCCAAATTTTTCGCTTTTGAAGTTTTGTCACAGTTAGTTCACCATATTCGAACTTGGTGTAGTGAAGCCAAGTTTGCGAAGAAAAGTCGTACATGATTTGAACTCAGGAGGACATAAGCAGGTCCTCGCATGCAACTTCTTCTTCGTCCCTCTTTGTAATTTGAACGTATGTAACTTTGCGATCGGGTTCATCTATCATAAACGAGAGACAGGAATAATAATTATTTGTAGGAGAAAATTGCTTACAGCTTGAGGTAAAGAGAGAGGGACCCGTGTGGCACGAGGATTGCAGTTAATTTGTAACTACATATTACCTATTACGTGTAGATGTGGAAATATTATAGAATTCTTATTAATTATTACGAATCTTAATAATTTCAAATTTGTTATTTTATTTACTTCCCTTTTTTACTTCAGAGAAAAAAAATAGTTTACCGTTTGCTTCTCATCATGCAAATTATTATTATTATTATTATTATTATTATTATTATTATTATTATTATTATTATTATTGTTAACTATTGTGATATAATATTGTAATATAAATTCGAGGTTGAGGGTTTTTTTGCAATATAAATTCACGAATAGAAAAAAACTAGAAAGTCTTTTTTTTTTTTTGAGGAATATATTAGACAATCCATTATTGTGTAGCATAAATTTTACGTCGAGGTCAAGGATTTTTATTCCTTTTTCTTTTCATTTTATTCCATATCTTTTTGGAGTGGGGTAAAAATATATTTGGTCACTAAATTTATGGAAAATTTTAAAGTTAATTACTAAAGTTTAATTTATTCCATATCAATCCTACGTGTCTAACAATTTCCGACGTGGATAAACAAAACGTTGGTGCAATGCCATGTGGGAGATAAAAAGCACGTCATTAAAGCACAATAGTTCGATTTGTTTCAAACTAGTCACTAAAGTTAAATTTTTATTACAAATTATTTACTAAAGTTGCATAGTATTCCAAATTAGTCACTACTCACCAACTTGAAAAACTATTCAAGCGGTAGATTCTTAATAAAACTCTACATAATCGAAATTATTTGAAAACAATAGGACGTCCGAAAAACTTACCCAAAATTTGTTACAACTAAGGAATCTTATATTGGGGCTAGATTGCGGCCATGATGCCCTCACCACACAACTATATATCACCATATTGGTATCTCATAGTATGATGCTACGGCCAAAGGTGTCTCTCGTGAAATTTTACGTTACAATTCGTGGCTTGCTTAATGATTTAAATCCTAGTTTTATTCAATTCAATTTCGAAATGTACTTTTCAATGCTATTTCTTGTTTCCATGCAAATATGACGTTAATTTTCGCCTGTTTAATTGTCTCCTTCCATGTTTTGTAATTTGATTGAGCACAAGTGATATTGCAGACATATTTTATTTCCATATTCATTAATAGTACTCTCTTTTATTGGGTTAGTTTCAATTTTGATCACTAAACTTTTATGAAAATCTTAATTGAGTTGCTTGTCTTTAATTTGTGATAATCAAATTATTTAACTTTACGTTGTTACCGTCCGTCAATGAAATTTACTTCATAGGCAGACATTAATTAACTAGTTTACAGTTGCATATTCTCAACGCATGATGGATAATTTACGAAATTAACTATTTAAATGAAACTCTGTAATTTACGTATTACACAAAAGTTTTTACTAAAGAAGACTATAAAATTATTAAAAAATCTAAATTGAATACACCCTCCAAAACATTATAAATTTTAAAAAAAAAAGTATATATTTAAACCTAAAATATTTGTCTTCTTGTCGAATCATGCCACACATCCCTCGCTAGTTGGCATCTCAAATCGGCAAACTGGACAACGATGACTTGTTTTTAGCCACTTTTTAATACAATTACCATGAAACATATGCGAGCATGGCATACACGTGATTTTAGATCTTTTAGAGAATTGATCCAAGCATATTGTACAAGAATCACAATTATTATTCTCGTCATCTAATTTCTTTCTCTTGAGTGATTTGATTGACGACTTACTTGCCGGAACCAAATTATAGTCATTGTTTTCTTCTATTGAATGTTGCAATACATGATTAAACGTTTGTGATTCACCAATAGTATAATGATAAACCGCGCTTACATCAACATCAATATGTAAAGCATAATGACCCGAAGACGTTGATTCTGCCATTGCTTGTGTACTTGAAAACACTTCCTCGATCAAACTCTTACGAATACAATTACATATTGGCCAAGCTCCGAGAGCATCATTCATGATTTTATGCATCTTCCTATAAGACAAGAACTGTTGAGGTTCCAAGTACACAAAATCCCAAATTTTTCGTTGTTGAATTTCTGTTACAACTTGTTCACCATATTCGAATTTGGTGTAACGAAGTGTAGTTTGCCAAGAAAAATCGTACATGATTTGAACTGAGGATGACATGAGCGGATCCTGGCATGCAACTTCTTCTTCACCCCTCTGTGTAATTTGAACGTGTATAACTTTATCGGATTGATAATCCATGTTTGAGAGAAAGGAACAAGAATTATTTGTTGGAGAAATTTTCTCAAAATTTGAGGTATATATAGTATAGAAAGGGATGCGTGTGGGAAGAGGATTGTAGTTAATTGGTAAGTACATAAATATTACCTATTACTCGTAGATATGGAAATAATATAGAATCCTTATTAATTATTACGAACCTTAATAATTTTAATTTTTTTTTTTTTGTTACTTTCCCTTTTCACTTCAAAGCAAACTAGTTTACCGTTTGCTTCTCAATTTGCATATAATAATAATAATTATTATTTTTAACTATTGTGATATAATATTGTGTAATATAAATTCAAGGTTGAGGGTTCTTCAAACAGTGCAAAGGGGAATTTGAATTCACGAGCAAATGGATTATAAAAAACAAAATAAGAGTCTAGTCTTTCTCGAGGAATATTTTTGAGTTAAAAAACAAAACATATGTAAAATTTTAAGTTAATCACAAAAATTTAATTTATTATGAAAAATGCTATAAATAATAGATTATTCCGCCAAACGTTAGCACAATGCCATACGAGAGATAAAAAGAACGTTTGCCAGAGTAGTTTAATTTGTTTTAGTACCAATATAGCTACTGAGGTTACATTATATTCTAAATTAGTCACTATCCAACTTTAAAACCTATGCAAGTAGTAGATTCTCCAAAAAAAAATTTGTAGCGTAATACAGAGAAAATGCTTAGTTTGCTCCTTCTTGTCAAGGCCTCGCTTCATATAGGCTTCAAAATAGGGACTTACTACCCTCTATTATGTCAAGCAACAACATATGCATTTGAATTGCGTGCCACCATCACGCTTAAATGGATTTCATTGATTGAGAAGTTTGGCTAGGTAAAAACTATCATATACCTAAATCGTAACTTGTGATCCAGGTCATCATTGCTTGTAACCTAGGCAATTATTACTTTATTTTAATTGGTAAGGGTGCTAACATCTGATGCCACCCTTTCTTATATCCAATTGGTTGTTATGGGATATGCTAATGTTTGTTCCCCATTCCTTCAGTTTACTCATAATGATGTTTTCAGATGACGATTTTTGACTGTCTAACTTATTGAGTTCTTTGGTCTGTCCTCATCTTATTTGTATGAATGTCCAGTGATTAGCTTCTTCAATTATATTTGAAGTGGTTCCACGCTCTGCCACATGTTGCCTCTTAAGAGCGGAGTCTAATAATTGTTATTAGACATGACCTGATCAGGCACATGGTTATCATGTTAGTAATCGAAACGGTGGGTCAATCCTTAGAAAAGTATTAAAAAAATTTCAAACTATAATTGTTTTCTTTGAGGAAAAATAGAAGTTTTTAAGTTATTTATCACACTTTTTAAAAAAAATTCTATATCTATAAATTATTTATGTCGTATAATGTTTGCATTTTAATTTTATCCGACACGTGTTCTTGAGAAGATGCATAAACTAGCTAGTTTTGTGTATATCTGAAATTATTAAGGTGCGTAAGAATTAATTAGGATATTAGATTATTTAAGTAATTTGTACTTAAGTCAAAAAGGAAACAAACAATCAAACAAATTTGATATTATTAATACTCAACATAATTTGTTTGACTATTCTGTATGAATTGTGTCGGTATATTGTTGGTGGTCATCGTTGATTGCATTTGCGTTTTGTGCATTTTTTGGTAAAATGATAACACATTTTGAAGTGTGTTTTTCTAATAAAAAATGTGTTTTTTTCAAAGTGTTTTTATAAAACTTTTGATAGCAAATGTAGGTCTAAGGCAAGTACGAAAGTAAGATTTTTTAACTGTGGTAATTTTTTTTTTTTTTTTTAACATGTTGAAAAGGACTTTTCTAGAAAAGAAAATAGAAGGAAATAAGAGGAGAGTGGTGAGGCGAATGTTGCCACTGAGTTGAGTTATAACCCGAGTGAGGTTTATTGAGAGTAAACCTGGTTACTGCATATGCATCTGTGTGTGATTGTTTCTACATATATGATCATTTAGTTCTATTGTAATGTTATATGTTATACTTTCAATCTTTTTTATGTATGTAATTACCTGAATTGAGAGCGATTTTATTACTGTGTAATGTGTTTACATGTATAGTGGGTTGAAATTTATAGCATATTCCTTTTACTCTGTGAGTTGTGTGAGAGAGTGTGGTAGTGAAAAAAAAGGAGGCGACGGTTTTCTCCTTTATTTTTGTGAGCTTTTGTGTTTGTGAAATTATATGGGGGTAGCCATGTGTGGGTTATCTTCCTTCTCTTTGTGAGCCTCTTTTGTGAGTGTAGTGAAGTAACCAACTCTTTCTTCTATTCACTTTGTGAGTACCACCTCCACCCTTCACTTTGTGAGAAAATCCTTTGTGGATATTTTTTAGCATTAGAGTTGAAGTAACCTTCTTGTAGTGCGGTGGTCGATTTAATTTGAGCCCTAACATTTGTGGTCACCAAAGATGTTGATTTATACCATAGTGGGTTTGAGATGTATTAGCAGTATGTCTTTTGATAATGTGCAGTATAGATGCCTAAGAATGCATTGATGATATACATTGGGATATGGAGAGTGATATTTGTATCACGAATGGAGCGCTGATTAAATATTTGAATTCTCTATCCGTGAAAGACCCGTACAAGTGGAGTGTGAACGTGACAGTTCTATCACTTCTGTTAGGTGGAGAGTCATTATCCACTTAGGTTGGGGAAAGTGAGATGGTGATAGATAATTATTCCGTGAACTTAGGATCTATTGTGATTTACTAGTTAGACATGGGTTAGTGACCAGTCTAGTGAGCATGTAGGCGATGAGAGTATATATGTGCTCTCAAAGTATGAGGAACATGGAATATGATAGGATAAGTGAAGTGAAATCTTTTTGTGGGGTCATTTTTGCATTTGTTTCATGTGTTTGGCCATTTTGATTGATAAACTTAGTGTTAATCTGAGATTCTTTGTAAACATATTTGAAAAGATCTATGTGTTATCTTATGTTATATCTACATCGCATGTTTATTTGTTCTTACTTGATTACTATGATTACTTATTTTCTACTTAGGTGTCTTGACCTTAGTCCTTGTTGAGTTCATGAAGAAGATATGATATGTGTTTCGGGTTCGAAACACGAAGTAAGATCTGTGATTCCAATTTTATTGGTTACTTTGATTATACAAGTATAAACTTTGTGTTTTGTTTACTTGCAGGTTGATTGGATATCAAGGTAAAGATTTGTTGGTTTTTGATACCCAATAAATTTGGACAATGATTTAAAACAGATGTCGAATAATTTATTGACACTATATACTTGACTCGACCCGGAAACAACCAACACTTTGGATGTGACAAGTTGGAGTTGGAGTTGGATTTGTTGTTGATGGATATTTGAGTATTGGCTCAATTGTTATTAGGTTTGCCTTTAGTTTTAAGTAGCTCATTTGGTGATGTGTTCGTCCATTTAAAGTGAAGTATTTGGGTCCAAATTGGTGACCTAATTGATCCATTATATACCTTCATTCCAACAGCTGTGAAGCGTGTGTGTATTTCTGAAAAAGTGTGGAGAGAAAAAACGAGAGGGGGGCAGCCGGCTTGGGGGTAAATTGGGAGATATTTCCACCATTGTTGCTTCTTCTTCTTACTCTTGTAAAAACTACCACCATTAGAGTCTCCTTTGTGGGGATGAAACTTGAAGCAACCAAAGTAAAAGAAGGGAGTGGGTTGAGCCGAGGTTGGGTGGTGTTGTTTGATTGGTTTTTCTGAGCTCGGATCGAGATTTTTCTTGAATTTTAACATGCGTGAATAATCTAATAAGTGTTAGATAAACTTTTGATTCAAACTTTTTGTATGTTTTAAAATCAGCATATGAACAATTGATAAACAAAGTGCACTATTCTTGTGCATTTTTACAATAATTAAAATGAATTTATTTATTATATTTTTTGATTAAGTTCATTTAGGTACTAGGCTCTTACCTAAACCCAAATGAGAGGTTTGCCGTTTCTCTCTAAACGCCTAAGATTCACAAACAAACTAATGGACACTTCTTAATGGCATTATACATTATGGGATCAATCATAAATCCAAGATTTAATAAATTGGTACGTCCAAACATGTCATTTCCAAAATATATCTTCGACTAATTCAACAAAATAATGAAAGGTTAGGCTGGTTAAGGCAACACAGTGGCTTTGAGAAAGAACTATTTTCATACTCCTCTTTCCCTCTCTTCCACTATTCTTGGTTATTGACATAATTGGAGCCTTGAGACAATCTTGAGTTGATCAAGTTTGTCGTTTTCCAAACTGTGCAACCAAAATTCGGCTTCCCATCTCCAGCAAGACCAAGGTATTTCTTTTAAGTCCCACGATAACTAAAGGCCATGATCTTAATTCTGTTATCTTAAAAATGTATTTCTTTTTTTAGTTGCAACCATTACAGCCTTAAGCACTTCTGCTAAGTAGATGTAGGAAAAATTGTTCAGA
Source organism: Fraxinus cuspidata (assembly GCA_903798385.1). Classification (NCBI taxonomy): domain Eukaryota; kingdom Viridiplantae; phylum Streptophyta; class Magnoliopsida; order Lamiales; family Oleaceae; genus Fraxinus; species Fraxinus cuspidata. The sequence goes on from CAIGRP010122615.1 coordinate 11,068, forward strand.
GTCAGTAGAGTTGAATTAGGACTGGTTTTAGAGTTGAATCAGTAGATGAAAAATATTTGATATATGTCCTTTTTGATTCAACAAGCAATCAGTTGTGTCCGACACACAATTTTTCGCAAGTGTTTTGCACTTAAATTTTCGTTTAAAATTTAATGTTTTTTTTCCTTCATATATGCGCCATAAATTTGTCATCCCTTGTTGCGAAAAGGAAAACTATCATTCTCTAAAATAGAAATTTAAGAAAACCAGGAAATACAAATGTCTAAAGCATGTTGTGTGTTCACTATGAAAGTGCAAATCGCGAGTACACGGGTTGCATTCAAGTAATAAAGTGGACCTTTTGAGTTCGAGTTGTCGATCCCTTAAAGAATGTTTAATTACACAACTTTATCAATTTAATTATAACAATAAAAACAAACACACAATAAAGATTTTCATTTTGGAAAATAAAGAAAATTAACTAAAAATTTACAAAATAAGAAAACATAATACTTTGGAATTTCAGAGGAAAAACATGGTTGAAATTCATGGTTTCGTTTAATCTTTTTCTAATTAATTTTTTCACAAACTAATTAACAAATTACTCATTTACGATTCTAAACTCGATTTTTCAAGTTTAGTTAATTATCTCTCTAGCGAAATTAACTCTAATTGATTAGTTTAACCTACTATATTATTTCTATATCGATTAAAAATAAACAACCACATTAATTTTTTTGTATAAATAGCTCAATAAATCACCTAAGACTAGGGGTATATCCCTATCCTCTATGAGAACCTAGGATTTCTACTATTACACAAATGACTAAACACAATCATCTATTGATCATATAATTGAAGAGGCAATAATAGCAATAGTAAAAACCAATATTTTGAAAATTGGACTGGACGTTAACCTGGAAAAAGAAGAGGGTCAAGAGTTAAAATGTTGAATTGAGGTTAAATCGGGGTCAACCCGAAAATTAAATTAATTAATTAATTAATGAAATTTTTATTTGAATATATACTACATAGATATAAACCTTTTAAAAAATTAAGATTATATTTAAAAATATTTTAAGTTTTTTTCATTTGTTAATTATTTTATAACAACCATTTCATTCCATAAAAATTAAATGGGCCCAAAAGAGTCAAAAGCAACATAAGAAATAGGTAGGGCTAATAACGTTATAAACCTTAAAATCTATTAGGGTCCGTTTTATTGTAAATTTGGAAAATATGTGAAAAAAAAATGAATTACAGGGAATTGAATTGCCTAAAAATTATTTTACTGAGAATTGTAATTAATTGTATTTGATTGGTATAATTTTCCACCTAAAAAATGTTGAAAATTTGGAGTCCGTTTGACTTTATTTTTCATGAAAATTTTCCATTTAAATGATAATTTTTTTCTACCATTGAGTCTAGCATTTGTTCCAATTGTCAAAAAAAAATTAAAAAATTTAAAAAAAAACCATACCGAATATTATTCATTTGGATTTGTTTTACATGGAAATTATCAATAAAAGTGATAAATTTTTTTTACCATTGTGTCTAAATATTTTTCAACTGTTAAAAAAAATAGATGGAAAACATAATTCCCACCAAAACCTAAAAAAAATCAATTCATCAATTTCATGGAAAAAGAGGCGCGTGGGGGTTGGGGGGGACCCGGTAGAATTGATGTAACCGAACGATTGACAGATCAGTTCGCGAGTTTTCCGATCAAACCGGCCGGATCAGTTCGATTTTCAGAACACTGGTAAAAAAAATGAACATAAATAATTTTAATATCAAATAATAAATATTAAAATTATTTAAAGTTAAATTAAGCTTCAACCATAAATTTCAACATAAATATTTAACCCATGTTAAACAAATGATAAAAATGAGAATATTTATAATAATACATAATAAATATGGCAAAACAAATGAGAAAATAAAATGTTATAATTAAAATTCCTTCTTGTTGGAATTTTTTTAAAAATGAAAATTGCTTGCTCTTGATTCCCCAAAGTTTCTTCAACACCTTTGATGTTTTCTCCTTTTGTGCTCTATGATTTTCCCAAAATATCAAGAAAATATGGGGGAAAAAAACAGAGAGAGAAGATAAAGAGGAAAAAATGAAATGAAAAGAGAAGATGAAGATGAAGAACGGGGATAAAAGCCAAGTTTATACTTTTAACCCCTAAAATACATCCACCTAAAATTGCAAAAGGCGTCCTCAGATTTTCGGACCAATGGTAAAACGGTCCCCATCACTTCGCTTGCGTGCGTACCCAGTAAGGACTCAGGCGCGCGCCTGAGCCATTGGTTTACTCTCAGTAACCCAAAAAGGAGCCCAAGTTTCACGGGGTACCTTTCTTCTTGACA
>CAIGRP010122621.1:0-10539 GCA_903798385.1 Fraxinus cuspidata
ACCCAATAAATTCGGGCAATGATGTAAAACCGATGTTGGATAAGTATTATATCAACACCTAAGATTGATGACCCAACCCTAAAATTATTTGAGGCCATTGGAAGCAGTCTAAATAATTAGAGTTGCTCATAGCCCGGTTTCTCACTTAGTGGATGGCTTATTTGACCTACTTATTATTTCCTTGTTGGGCCGACCCATTACTATACCCTAAGTGATCCTATATATTTCTATTTTCATGGCTTGGTCAATTGGGAAGTGTGATTTGCCTTTAATTGAGAGAGAAACACGGCTGCCTTCCTATTGCTTTGTGCTTCCGGCTTGAAGTTTGTCTTGCTATATTCTCATTGTTCCTTAGCCTTTGTGGTCCGCCTTTTGTGGCTGCAAACACCTTCCCCTTTTGTGTCCTAAGTGGGCAAACCGATAGCAACCAAAGAGAGTAGTGGTTTAAAGGTTTGGGATCGATTGCTTGGGTGTCGATTTTGGTTGGAGACTGAGCCCGATTTTTTGGTGTGATTGGAGTCCAAAAATCAACAATGTGGTTAGAAAATAACCTCTATATAAATTATTAATATTGAAACCATAAAAAATCCATTGATTAAAAGAGTTATTATTTTGTTTTAAAAAAGAATTATTAATTTTTATCAATAAATTCATAAGTTATCACCTACCATAATGACTATTAATTATAAGTGGATTTGAGATTTAATACACATTCACTGAATCAACTAAATATTATTAATATTATCATATAAAAACTACATTTTATACTTGCATTGATGATTCAACAAATATACATTTAACCAAGCAACAATAGAGTCATATTACAAGAATTATCACAGTCAATTATATGTGTATTTTTTTTTTTAGCAAATTATTAATTGATGATTTAAATGGGACCACATATTTATGTAAACGTTTTTAAGAAAAAATATTATCCTTAATGATTTATTCCATTGGCTCAAATCTGAACATAAATTTTTTATTATATGTAGAGATTATTAATTTACAAATGTTGCAGATATTTTTATGTGTTATAGGTACATGTTTTACATCTATATAGTTTATTAATGTTGAAATTTAAAGTAAATAAAGTTCTATCAATATTGTCATTAGCTAATACCATGAGAATATCCAACTAACACTGGATCACAAAAATTGGAAACAATAAATTGAATATTAATGAAAAGGGTGATAAGACATGAAATATACTAGTATATCAATAAATTGGTTATAAAAATGTGCTTTCTTAAAAAAAGTATTCTTTGTATACAAAAATTCTGTTTAAAAATGAGCCACGCAATTTCATTAATAACGCTATTTAGTACTAATGATATTTAACACCGACTTATGTATCAATGAGGTTTCGCTATGAAGTGTCTTCTTTCGTGTTCGCTATCACATATAACAAATAAAATTTATTATTGTTGTTGACTTTTTTAAGTTGTATAAGTTGAGTTGATATGCTTATTTTATGATACTCATGTTACAAACAAGTGGTGGATATTGCACGACTGTAGTGATGATGAAGGTGTCAAAATATTGAAGAAATGCAAAGATGCAATTTGAGGCAAAGATAAAGGAAAAGTGATAATTATTGACATGATAGTGGACAATGGCAAAGTTGACGACAAGGCCATTGAAACCCAACTCTTTTTTTGATATGGAGATGATGGTTCATGTCACAGAGAAATGAGAAAGAATGGGCAAAACTCTTCTACGAGGCTGGCGTCACTTACTACAAGATAACCCCTGTATTGGGATTGAAGTCTGTAATTGAGAGGGTGTTTGATGGAGATTAAAATTAGAATTTTAGTGAATTATGATAGAAGTTTTTGAAATGTGTTGACTTAGATTAAAATCAGACTTTAATCCGGCCCAAACAAGCCTGGGGTTTATATTAATAGTATTAATATATCTTATTAATTAGTCATTTGCCAGAGTTAAATTAACAGGAAAAAAAGATATATTATGTATAAATTCTCTGAATTTCCAATACTTTTATTGTCTTATGGAATCTCTGAACTTCGATTTCATCTTATATATATTTGCAACGCTTCCAATTTCGGGTGGGAAGAATGTTCTTTCGGCTAATAGGGTTTTGATCGCACATCCCTTAAAGATATATAGAACAAAGAAAATGGAATACTACATATTTAGAAAATGTAAAACACGTAAAAGCTACTATTTTTGACAAAGAGCTCCAAAGGGTACAAATATAGTTTACAAGGAAATATAGGTAAAAGTGGAACAGCAACTCTTTTGAGTAGAATAAGATTCCAACATCTTGAATTAGGGTTTTGTATCATATTATTTCTGAAAATTTCGAAAAGACAATATCTTTGTAGACCAGCAAATTCCATAGCGGGCATTCAACGAAATTATTTTTACACGAATTTAAAAGATTTTCAATTTTTCGCATTTTTTGTGTCGTGAACTAGATTATCAAGGATAGACCTCAATAACAGACCTCAATCCTAACCCATATACAATCTTGTATCCAGTAAAGCCAGCATCGGAGAACAGTTTTGCCCACTCTTTCTCAGTTCTTTCTCTTCCATTAGCAAAAACCATCATGCTCATATCGAAGAACAGCTGAGTTTCAATTCCTTCATGGTCTTCTTTCTTGTTTCCAACGATCATGTCAATAATTATCACTTTTCCTCCATTCTCCTTACTTGGGATTGCTTCTTTGCATTTCTTCAATATTTTCACACCATCTTCGTCGCTCCAGTCATGCAATATGAACTGTTCGTTACAAATATCATGTCACCGTTGATTGAAAAAATAATTCTTAAGTAAATTTGAGGGCAATACAGTTAATAATTTTACTGTAAAAAAATAGTACCATGCAAATTAGTATTTTGAATAGTCAATATTAATAAAAATCAGTTACAAAATAATATAAAAGTTCCAATTTTGCGAGTTAGATGTAAAAACAATTTTCATACCTTGAGCATAAGTGCATCTGCTTGAGGAATAGATTCAAACATGTTTCCTCCAATGTAGGTCAAATTCTTTGTCCCTTCTAAGCCCGCAATAACATGTGGAAGATCAAACACGACACATTGCAATGCTGGAAAAGAGTCGACAATAGCTTTGGCCATTGATCCCGTACCACCACCAACGTCCACAATTGACTTCAACTTATCAAAGACTTGTCTGCAATCTCTAGTAACTACGTTACTCACCAATTGTGTGTCACTAGCCATTGCTTTATTGAATAAGTGATTCATCTCCGGCTCCTGACTTCCATAATCCCAAAATGTCCTTCCATAGGCTGTCTCGAAAGCAGACGAGTCCTCATTATTTTCAAACCATTCACTCATATGATGCCATGGCTTTATCAAGAGCGGATCGAGAAGGATTCGTAACAATGGTACTGCACTCAAGGCGTCATCTTTGAGGAGGAGACGAGAAGCTTGTGTAAGCCAATATCCCATATTTGAATCATCCTCAGAGATCTTCTCCTCAACGAAGAACCCTAAATGAATTAGAATCCGCATCAGACGGTACACAGCCTGTGCCTTTGCCTTGTTGATGTGGAGGGCATCGACTAGCTCTTCAAGTGTCATTGGTTTGCCATGTCTGTGGATGATATCTGGTATGCCTAGTTGAGTTGCACATTTGAGAGACATAGAGTTCACGTAGTTGAACGTGTGGTTCCAAACGTGAGCTTGAGCTTGTAGAAGCTCGATGGATTGTTCTCCAATAGGTAATGCCATTTCTTGAATTTGAAACTTTTAGAAGTTCTTAATGTTATTTGCATTACCATTTGTTCACTATATATAGAAACATGACAGCAGGTAAAAATGGCCTGCCATTTTAGAGATTTTTAATATGTACGTACTGTGCACATTTGACAGTCATGAATATGTTAAAACTATCGATAATCGCGGCATATACATATCAATTTGTTATGTCATACATGAGGCAATAAAAACTATCACATCAATGTATCAAATAACAAACTGTCACGTGTATGTCACATAGAACAATTATCGATAATTTCCACCATCAATAGCATTATTCTTATTAATGGTAGCTATCAAAAGATGGTACTTGATCTCCCTCCGTATAATAAAGATAGTTCTGTTTTTATTTTCATACATATTAAGAAAGCGTAATTAATATAGTTCGAAATATATAATTTTTTTTTTTTACATTTTCCTAAATAACATTACATTAAATAATAATATAATAAAATTAGTTTATATTTGTTGATAATAAGATACATTAAATTGAGGCGTACTAGAAAACTAAAAAATATTTATACTTTCAATACGGAAAAAAGACCTATGCAAATTCTATTTTTATGGGACGGTAAGAGTAAAAAATATAAAATTTCGACGTCTACTTGATTGTATATTTAGTAGTTCAAACTCAAATTGAACTCTCTCCCTCCTCTATAGCAACTGTGGAGGTAAGGGCTAAGGTTTCTCTCTCTTAGTAAAAAAATATTAAATTTGGACATCTTCTAGATTGTATATTTAGTAGTTCAAATTCAAGTAGAACTCTCTATTCCCCCTCTATAGTAACTGTAAAAACTGTGGAGGTAAGGTTAAAGGTTCCTCTTTCTTAGTAAAAACTTTTCTATTAATTGACGAGGTACAAATTAATTCAAAGTTCCTTTAATTCATTTGGCTTATTGGTGCATTATTTTTTGTACTCCACAACCATAAGGACTAGTGAGTTATGTGCTCCACATAGTAAAAATATTGAATAAAGATACTCAAAAACATTGTGAGTAATTTTATTTTATTTTTTTAGTTTCCCCTATTATATGAGATACAAATTGCTGTTATCACCTTATATTTAGAGAGAGATTGTAATTATCTTATTATAATGGAATTCTTCTATAATTGTCCATGATTTTTACCTTAAAATTTATTGTAATTTTTACCTTGTGTTCATTTTTATTCCAATTTTTCCTCAATTTCCTTTAGTTGTGTTCTAACTATCATGCTCAATTTTGTAATGATGACTTTTTTTTCCTTAAACTAGATATCGTGAAGGAAAATTTTGTAGATTCAACTCGAATATGCTACCACGAGTTGTTACATCTCAATTGATATATTTTTTGTTTTTCATTTTTCGATAAATTCTCAGCCGTCGTGGTGGTAGAGTGAAACATTGAGTTAGTCGTGCAAATATAGTCATGAACACATTAAATTCACGTTTTTCTTCCTCAATAAAGACATTTATGCGCATGACATTCCATTTGCTACAGTAGGACATTGTAATGGAATTTTTTAGATATTTTTGGTAAAAGTATTCGGAAATTCTCACTAAAGAATGGACTTTAATTATTATGCACATGTTTGAGCCACATTATTTTTCTCATTCTCATTCTTTTACTCATTTTGAACCATACATTCTTCAATAAAATACTATTTTTCATCACATCAATAACTTTTTTTTTTCAACCACATATTCTACATCACATCAATAGTAAAAAAACATTCTTACTCCCAAAATGTGCACCAAACGGGAGCTATATTAAAGAATAAACATACCTAATTTTATCAATTATTTTTGCCGGTCGTCAACTGTTCCAATTCCAATTCCATCAAAGATAATTCAAACTATAGAATCGGCAGTCATTGAAGAAAAAGATATTTATTTGAAACTTCTTTTGACTTCAAAACAAAAATAGTAAGTACTTCATTTATCTTTAACTTTTTTCTTTTATCATTTAACATACATAAATAATGTATTCGTTATGAGAATTTTAGCAGATTAGAATGATTGTAAAAAAATTTAATTTATAGTTTTCTAAAATTAAAATATGAATTCATAAAAAAAATTAATTAGTTAAAATGTTTTCATAATTTTTTGTGTTCTACATTTTTTAGAAATATCGTTTCTGCACATCGGATGATTTTCTGTTTTCCATTTCTCCTGTTGCTCCGGCCACTATTGCCGACATTGGTGGCTTGCAAAGCACTGCCGCTAGCGACCAAGAATTTGGCCGATCCAAATCCCGTACTTCATGCCAATTTTTATTTTTTTTTTCTTTTTTCAAATTCAAATCAGAGCAAAATCAAATTTTCGAATACGATACCAATGTTGGGTATTTATTTTAATATGCACAATAAAATATAAATACTTTTCAATATCTATGTTGTATCCTTTATCTTTACATAGATTTTGTGATAAGAGTTATAATTTTGATGAATTTCATAAGTTTGAATGATTCTAATCTAATATACCATGATCTCAGCATATCACAATGATCAGATGCTCGCCATGGTGGACGGGCAATGGCCGATGGTGGTTGTGGTGGCGACTTATTGAGAAATAGGTTTAGGTTTTTCTTATCTCTTGTGCTAGTAAGAATGTAATGACAAAGTCAATAAAACAATGAACATAAATTATGTATATACAGATTATTACAAACCATAATCTTTTTAGGATTAGTAAACCCAACCTCATAGGCGTAAAGTCAATAAATCCAATTAATTCACTACGAACCCCAATGGTTAATCCAGCCCAATAATTGAGCCTAGTACATTAATTCAATTGAGATCTTACAAGTTTTTAGGTCAACAATAACAAATAATGCAAAATTTGTTAGGTAAGAGTAAAGGTGAAAAATATATCAGGAAAAAATAATAAAAACAAAACAAAAAGCTTAATTCATCATGTGTAAAATTGAACCCCATTTCTTAGATTGGGAAATTAATTGGACGGTGCTGCTGCTTCTCGTGTGATAATTCATTAGATGGATCGTCAATACCCATTTCTATTTCGTCATGTGTTTGTGACGACTTTAATTTACAATCTTTCCGGAAAAAAAAAATCCTATTTGGGGCCTTGCTCGATTTCAATGTCCAATTGTTGAGCTTATTGAAATTTATTTTTATCTAATAAATAATACTAAATCCTGTAAAATCATGAATAGCTAAATCTAATGCTTGCTATTTGAAGTCATCACCAAGCAAACTTTGGTAACCACTGACTTTATATGTCTCGATTCTCATAATATTTGGATTCTATTTTGTAATTTTGTACACTACAATAAAAACGGTCTTTTGCAAACATTCAAAAAACGTTGTAGAAAACTTTTTGTAAGGTTTGGACATATGTTGCAAATTTCGATGTTGCCGTGGAGTAGAAGGATATGACAAACATTTTTTGAATGTGTTTAGTAGAAGGATACGGCAACGTTTAGTAGTTTGATTGGTTGTTTATGTTTTCAACAATCTATCATATGTTTATTTTGTAATTATGAACTCACCTAAATTTTTTAATTGTGCATGCATGATTTTTATTCTTAGAGCATACCTATATGAACATTGAATTGATCTTGTAAGTAGAGAGATCATCAAGAACAAGCCTAAGAAGCACAGACTGAATCGCAATGACAAGCTATGTAATGGCAAAAGTTATAAAACTGATGGCTATGCTCCAAGACACGATCACGGGATTCGAGCATAACTGGAAGAATAGAGTACAGTTTAAGGATAAACCTCAATGAGAGATCTGAATCCCAATTTATGAGCTATCTTGTAGTGAGTGAAGCCAGAGAAGAGCTTTGCCCATTCTGTTTCACCTCTCTCTCTACCACCGGTATCAACCATCATTAATATATCTGAAAAGAGTTGGTTAACAATTTCCTCGTCATCCTTTTTGTATTCGCTAAGAATCATTTCAATAATTATCACTTTTCCTCCTTTGCTCTTTTTTAGAATTGCTTCTTTGCATTTCTTCAATATTTTAACACAGTCTTCATCGTTCCAATCGTGCAATATCCACTGTTTTTGTTGAATACAGAATTTAAATAAGTAAATGTGTATTATCTCGAACAAGTTAAACTTTTAAATGATGTAGTTCTACATAATATTGGACTGCACAAAATTATACTAAATTAACACGTTCGATGATGTAATTATCAAGTTAATAAGTAATATTAATAAAGAACGAGAAAGGAAGTTAATTTATGGATTGAATACTAAACATTGTCTCTCTATGTATAATTCCCAATTGAATTGAGATAATGTTCCTGTTTGGTTTACATAAAAATCAAAATTTTAGTAGATTTTCATAAAAGTTGATGCAATGTGAGATTTAAAAGTTGTGGATCTCATAAAATGTGTGGTTAGGATTGGGCAAAAACCAATTCGAACTAATCAAACATATCAATTAAAGGTTCTATTAAAACTCATTCAAACCCAACCCAATAAACAAAAATACATTAAAAAGAAAATTAGTACTTAAAACCAAATTATCAAAATTCTCCGCTGCCTCACGTCTCTTCTGCCTCTTATTGTTGCTCATACCTCGACTTCTCGACTCGATTTTTTGACGTGATTTTTGACTAAACATTTGGATTGAAAGATGAGATTTACATTTTTAATATTTAGGTTGAATTCATTTTATTCAATAGGTATAATATGCATGTATTCAACATGTGTTTAGATTGATTTAGTGTGTGTGTGATGCACATTTTTTAGGAGAGAATGCATTTTTTGTGATGTGATGGTGAATGTGTGGTTAAAAAAGAAGGAAAAGTTATTAATGTGATGAAAAATATTATTCTATTGAAGAATGTGTGGTTGAAAATAAGTAGAAAAATGAAAATGTGGCTCAAACAAAAACTTAATATGTATTTAATTTGATCATGATCTAATCTATTTAATAGGTTTTACAATATTTTTTTAATTTATATTGTTCAACTAGAATGGAACTTAACCTAACGGACCATTGATCAACTTCCAATTGACTTAAAGCCTTTAAAATCTCTCTTTTTAATGTAATTGAAATTAGTCCAAATTGAAATGATATCAAACATTAAAAAAATTGTTCAAATTCAAAGAAAAAATTCTCAACCATTGAGCCCATAAAAAAATGTCCAACAAAAGAGTAATTGAGTCCAACTTGAATTGGACTCATGTCCAAACCAATCAACCGAACCCAAACCAGCCCGAGTTTGGTTGGTTTGGATTGTGTTGGGTTTCAATCGTGAATGGTTTGATTTCGGTTTGAATTAATGTTAAATCGAATATGTTGGGTTGAGTTTGGGTTGAACTCAAAACCAATCCAACCTAACCCACGCTCAACCCAATGTGTGATTAAAATTAATTGTTAACTTTGACATACATTTTAATCAATTTTTTTGGTTGAACCACACAGGGCTGGCATGAAAAAAAAAAAGCACTTGTCATACCTTGAGAAAGAATGCATCTGCTGGAGGAATGAACTCAAACATGTCTCCCCCAACATCGCTTAAATTCTTACTCCCTTTCAAGCCGGCAACAACATGTGGAAGATCAAGCACAGTGCATTTCCAAGTTTGGGAAAGCATCAGAAATAGCCTTGGCCAATGTACGCGTTCCACCTCCCACATCCACAATCGAATTCAAACCTTCAAATACATGTTTACAATCTCTAGTAACCACATTAGTCATTAACCGTGCATCCCTTGCCATGGCTTCATTAAAAAAGTGGTTCAGCCTGGGCTCATGCTCAGCGTACTCGAAAAGTGCCCTTCCATGAGCTATTTGAAACGACGTGTGATGTTCATTTTTGAACCATTCGCTTACATGATGCCATGGCTTTGTCAAGATCGGATCAAGCATCGCTAGTAACAATGGTGCCATGCTTAAGGGCTCGTCTTTTAAGAGTAGACGAGAAGATGGTGTAAGCCAATATCCCATATTTTCTTCATCATCGAAGATTTTTTCCTCGACGAAGAAGCCTGAATGGGTTAGAATCCGCATTAGACAGTAGACACCATTCGCTTTTGCTTTGTTAATGGGGAGCGCTTGGACTAGCTCTTGGAGTGTCATTGGTTTTGCCATGTTTGTGGATGATGTCTGGTATGCCTAGTTGAGTTACACATTTGAGAGACATGGAATTTATGAAGTTGAAAATGTGGTTCCAAACATGAGCTTGAGCATGAAATAGCTCGGCAGATTGTTCTTGTCCTCCATTAACAGGCGATGCCATTTCTTGAATTTGAAAATCAAATTCTTAGCTAGTTCTATACTCAGTGATTTGCATTAGCATTTATTGAATACATATAGAAGCACGAAGAATGCTCAGTGGACAACACTGTAGGGATAATGATTCAGGATGTCTAAAGGAAAGATATGCTATAATTAACCTCATAAAGCTTGAAAAACGACAATGAGGTCCTTGTCATGCTGATCTTTTTATATAGATAGTGCTAATTTTAAATTCTCAGCCTAGCCTGAACTGCTATTTTTGTTCCATGGAATGGATAAAAAATTTCTAAAGATTTTTATACCTAATCCATATGGAGAGTATTATAGGTAAAACAAGATTCTAGACTTTACATTAAGAGTTGATTGCTTTAAAACATTGACTGTGGGCGGGTCTGCCCATATTTGGAAATGAGACATTAAAGAATTCTAAAACTAGTGAACACGAGAACTAGAGATATCAATCACTCGATGAAGGTATGGATACTTTGACATTTTGATGTCAAAGATCAATAACCTTAGCCTATTGTTACGGATCACAAGGTGATGTCTTGGGATCCAACATGACACGGGAATGTCATGGCACGAAGTGGGA
>CAIGRP010122623.1:0-27446 GCA_903798385.1 Fraxinus cuspidata
AAATTTGAGTTTTACATAAGTGAATAATCTCAACAATTGATTATAAGAAAAACAAAATTTTGAGGTTAATGCTAAGAGTTTTAGTTGATTTGTGCATTAAAAGCATAAGACACTATATTTGATGACAAATAAATGTAGAGTAATGCTAACAGTTTAGGTGGTAATGGAGTTAACACCACCAATTGTAGAGTGTAAGCTCCACCGTTGCCCGTAAACTTCTACTGAACACCATTGTGCATAGACGGCTTTATTCGTGAATGTAGCATTACTCAAAATAAAATACAATTATTGTAGTAAACCCCCTTTAATATTGAAAGTTAAACATCAAATTTGATAAAGGCTGTTTGAACAACAATAATGCCCTTTGTCGTTCAAAAAGAATGTTGTTATACAATAATAAAACAATGTTGTTATACAATTATTGTGGTATAACCCCCTTTAAAAATGAAAGTTAAACATCAAATTTGATAAAGATCCTATGAACAATGACAATGACCATCGTCATTAAATAACAATGTTGTTATTCTTAAAATAATTTAAGCTCGTGTTAGATAAAGATTCTTTAAAATTTAATTTCTTTCAAAGTCATTTTCAAGAATGTATTATCTCAACAAAATAATTTTACACTTGAATCTATAATTTTTTTCTTATTTTTTACCACAATGAAATATATGAGGTTTGACCAAATTAACACGTAGAAGTAGGGTGAATATGTGTAATATTCGATATTAAAAATTAACCAATAATAACTTGCAATAAGTCACGAATTATTAAATTTAGACGAATCACAATGAATTTAAAGCCTATCAATCATTCAAACTTAAATATAAAATTTTAAAAGTAAATAACATCAAGAGTTGTTTACGAAGGAAAAATCTTTGAACAACTCTTCGAGATATAAAAAAAAAACCTTCAGACACGTGCTAGTAAATAATCCACTAGAAAATATTAAATTTACAAAATTGATCCAAATACATCTAAATCTTAGTAGACTCTGATCCCCCAACGTGTAATCACCGAAGAACTTGTCGATTGTGCGTTCGAACACTAGATCCAGAACCACTTGACTTCTTTTTCTCTCATAGATCACCAAAAATGAACTAATTCTTCACAAAACGGAACTCTGGTCACCTCTCAGGATCTTCTGAACACTGAAGGCTATTTGGTAGATGTTTTATTGGTGTTTTTGATCTTTTGGTTCTTTGAACTTTATGATAACATGATATTGTGGTTGAGGCAAGAGAAACTTGAAATCAATGTATGTTCTCTTGGATGAATAATGGTTCAACACACTTTTGAGATGAAATTTCATTGGATATTTATAGCATTAGAGAGTTAAGGATTGTTTGGGATTGTAAAAAGGTTGAAAATTGCAAACTAGTTTTTTCTCCAAAAAAAGGTCAGCTCGAGTGACTGTTGGGTGTCCAACTGGCGGTCCTACTAAAATGTCTTGAGTGACTGGCAATCTTCAAGCGCATTTTGCCTTGACTTGATCTTCTTGAGCCAACATTGAGTCCTTTCAAAGACACTTTCACCTTCGACAACCGAACTCTTAATACAACTCCATTAAACAACATTTTGGATACGAAACTTTGTCAACACTCTAAACCTAACAAATTCCTCATTTGGTATTCTGTAACAAAATCATGTATTTCATAATACAATGAATACAATCTGATTCCTATCAACCAATGACTCAAAATCACTTAAGTCATGTACACAATGCAAGTAAAAACATGTAATACCACGTGCATCAATAACTTAAAAAATAAACATGACAATTGAGATAGAAAAATATCAAAATAAAATATCAATTAACTTAACACAATGATCTGAGCTAGCAACATCAAATGATAATATCAATATCATATAAAACATCAAAACCCAAGTTCTTGCTAGCCAAATAAACAACTACTACCTAAATAAATACTACTACTCCCCCTTTTTTGTCATGAATTAAAGGAGGATTTGGAAAATGCAGTTTCAAGTCATGTATAACACAAATCACATGGTAACACAAACATGCATTTGTTTATCACACTAGTATAATTCATAAACAATGAACTTTTCCCTCAAAACTCATTATAAACATATATGGAGTACAACGTTTAAAGGAACCATGTGTGAAATGTGCCATTAATACCTTGTGAGCAAGACTAAAATTATTAATTTTGTGAGAAGGGACATACAAAAGAAAATATTTGGTGAATGAATATTTTTCTCGAAATAATGAAAGTCAAATCCAATGCTACTAGGACCTATTAAACAGAGATAGCTTATATTAATTTTTTGTATACTTTCTTCTTCCCATATTTATTAACACTTTTTTCTCACATCTTATGAAAAGAATTCTCTCTATGAAACTTTCTAAATGATCCTTGTAGTGAGGTTTAGGTCGATGATTCCCAAGTTAGAAGACTATAGGATACTAGGTTTTAGTTATCCTAGCAAATTTAATCACTCGAGTCATAAAGACTACGGAAAAAAGTATAAGATGAATCATACTTTTCTCCCCCTATTTATAAATATATTTTAATTCTTGTTGTTGTCATCCTTACGGAGAATATACAAGAGTTTAAATCAGCTAGTTAAATATCAATTCATATTCCAAGTCACTCCACCACACCGATGACTGTCATCCGAAATCTCACAACGCAATCAAAACTCGCTCACAAGAACTTAGTGTGTACAGTGCAAATAATAAATGAAGTAACTTATACCAAGTACTCCAAACAAGATCTAAACTAAGTCAATGGAAACTTTAGTCACTGTTCATTCATTTTACTAGTACTCGAAGTGTTATAAGATCAGAAACATTTTCCTCCTTTTCTATTAAAACTAAGATAATACAAAAAAAATAAGACAAGGAAAAATTGAGAGTCAGAGACTATGATCTTGCTAATGCATGCACCTAAAAACCTACTCAAGGAGGTACATAGACACTTTTATCTTTAAAAGCAACATGAGCAACACCGCAATTTAATTCATCATTTTGAATTGTAAGTTCACCCTTTTTAACCTTTCTAGAAGAAGAGGTTATCTTAGTCAATTAAGTCATTATTTCAGTCAAATACCTGACTTGATTAATTAAAAACATAAGCTAATTTGTTCTGTTCTTCTCACGCTTAAAATCTGAAGCTTTTGCAGAATTAGACTCAGCCACAAAAGTATGTCCTAGAAATTGAGCTCCACCAAGCCACTTGTGCTCTAGTTTCACATAGCGTGAAACATCAACAAATGTTTTGATGCTATCATTATAAGCCAAATTTACTTTGAAATGTTCCCAATTATTAGGAAGAGAACGAATCAAAGCCTAAACTAGCTGCTCCTCAAAGTATGTGGCAAGTCGACTTGAGCTCCATGATCATGTTAGACATGGTCCTAACATGCTGTGTGATATTGTGATCAGGAGATTTCTTGTAAGTGTTAAAATTAATAGTCACGTGTCTTAGTCTTGTCAAATTTGTGTCACCATAATTCTCTCTCAGATATACCAAGATGTGATGAGCAATCAGAAACTGCTCAAACTTGTGAACGAGATCATCCACCATTAAGCTTGCCAAAATTGCACAAGTAGTGAAATCTTTCTTTTTCCATATCTAGTAAGTTATATGATCCCTTCTATGTTGAGCAATCTAACCCACTTCCGGGTCTTTCGTCACACGATTAATGCCCTCAAGGCAATCCTATTAATCCAACAAATACCAAATTTTACGACGCCAAGTGTTATAGTTATCGACATTTAATTTGTCACCTTTATTAAGATCAGTAATGATATTCTTAGATGCTATGATGTACCAAAATTTTAGAGAATCGTATAAATGTCTATTTATGCAAACTCGTCATTTTGCGATCGTACAAATTAAATTTTATGATAATCTAACACCAGACAAGGAGTCAAAAGTTCTCTAAGTTCCCAATCATCGTCCATATCCAATGTTTAATTATCACACAAAATTAATTCTATAGTACACAAAAATAAGTTCTAGAATAACTTAAAACTCTTCTAACCTTAAAACTCCCACTCAATTCAATGATAAAGCGTGTATAAAGGAAACAAGATATTTTGTTATATGTAATAAATATAAAACATATATATAAACCTCAAAATGTCAAATATGTACATGCGATCAAATTAAACTTCTCTATACAACTACTAGATATGAGAAGATCAATGCGTTGATATTGAATGACAATTGATTAAGTGACTACAACAACTAACTGTACATAGATAGATATATTTTCTTGATATTCTAGTTTTCTTTCTTCCATTTTCGCATCAAAATCTTGATCAGGTAGCCGTAGTTTAGAAGAGGTGACTTATCCAAAATTTCGATTGTAATATCATGTCAATGACTATAAAATGTTCTCATTAGATGATGCATTTTCTCAGGCTCACATACATACTTCCCCAAATGCGTCACTTATAGGCACATTGCTTTGAGATATTTTGTGTTGTACCAGGTTGTGCCATGAATCCATTTCATAGTTTCGATAAGTACATAGCTTTTCAATACATTTCATGGTCCGTGCTTTTCTAGTCTCCCCTCTAAGAAGGCTAAAAGTGTGGATAGATCTTACCATATCTGATTAAATACAAAACTGAAAATAAGTCACAATAGATCATATAAACTAATCAAGACATTCATTACTCATGAACGTAGAAACTATGGTATTTTAAATGCATTAAAAGTATTTTTCGATTTTCGAAAATTGTGAGCATCTAAAAAAATTAACTCCCATTAGAAAAATACCTCTTAATAAATATTCTTGTTTTTATAAAAAAAATTCAAAATTTAATCAAGTTAAAAAGTATTCTTAATGCTTTTTACAAATTTAATTTAATCATTAAATAAAAAATAATATTTTTTATTTTTGAAAATTAATTTAATTATACAGAATATTTAAGGGACCAACCTGCAATTTTCAAGATTTCAAATAGGTCCTACACACCCCTCCATGCACGAGCCATAGTTTTTCAATTTTTTCTTGCAGACGTGACGAGTGCACTGCATGCTCTGCCTTCCTAAACCTAAAAATGTTTTCATTTGGTTTATTTAACTAATTTTGACGTTTTGATTTCATCTGAGAAGTCATATTTTACCACATTAATTTCTAAGACCATGTGCTAGGATATCAACACATCTAACTGTGACTGGGGATTGGAATTTATTTACTGTTCATCTTCTTCATTTTTATGCAAAAATTCCAGAAATTCGACCAAACTTTGGGGGTCATCAGCCAAAATTAATCATTTTTATAGTATTGGAAAAGTCTCAAGAAGATCCATCTAATCTTACCAAATGGACGGCGTGAAAGGCAATGTACAATAAATTTTCATGACATGAAATTTTAGGTTCTTTAACAAGGGTTCCATTTTTCTTCCAAAATACAAAGTCAAACAATGTGAATATTTTCCGACATGTTCTACGTGCTAACATGAAAATTTGACATAAATTTTACGAATTTATGGTGTATATCATAACTTGCCGTTAACTGTGCTCAAACTTTGAAGGAAAAACAACATACATGCATTTTCCATCATATTAAACCATTTTCAGCATGTCATTAAGGAAGAAAATAACCTACTTAGTCTATGATACCAATGTAAAATGACTTAGCATGCTAATATCCGAGTTTGGAGATTTAGAACTTACTTGAATTCCAAAAAACGAAGGTTGAATTACTTGCCTTTGGTTGCTTGCTTCTGTTCTACCAAGCACTTCTTTTTTGGTCAGAAATTCAATCACAATGGAAATAGTTTAATTTCCATAGTCCAAGAACCAACTTTGAGACGTAAATTTGGCAAAATAAAGTCACCGTTCTCATTTATTTTCTATCACTGTTCCACCCGAATTTTGTATTACTTTCCTTCACGGTTCCGGTGTAGTGAGAGGTTAAATTTCAAATTTAAACCTCAATTCCTTCCACCAAACTCATTCCATGCAATTCGGATCGAGTCAACCCACATAGGCAACCCGTTTTATACCAACACTAACCTAGCACAAACAAGACTTAATCAACAAGAGTCTACAATGACATTGGAGGTACTAAAACAAAAGATAAAATTCAAAGTAGTTCAGCTCTAAGGTGAGGTCTGAAAATGGCAAGGAACCATAGCAAGCAAAGAAAAATTGATTCCTCAACTAGAGTTGTTAAGGTTTTGGATGAGAAGAATTTAAGCTAGGAGTGGATCTTATATCCCCTTATAGATAGTTACTCATAACCTAAGTAGTAACTAGGATAGTGTTTGGTTTTATTGTGTAATTGGCAATTATGTAAACAAAAGGGACTTAATTGTAACTATTGTAAAAAGTTAAGAAGTAATGTGCAATTATATGAAAATAGATTTTTTAGGTCTAGGGTTCGAGTATGGCAAAAGAAGGAAAATACATCGTGGATTTTCACTAGACTGTCGCCATGGATTGGCTCGAGCGTAAAAAACAGAACCTTCGTCCCTTGACTGTCGCCCAATCTTAGCTCAAGTGATAGCCTGTCGCTGAGCACTCACTCGAGCAACAGTGTTGTCCGAAAAATTTTTATTTCGCGATTTAAAGGCTTTTTCCCTGGCCCTACCTATAAATACCAAAACACATCAGAACGTAAAAAAATAAGGTTGATCACTGGGAGAGCTTCGTTAGAGAGAATTCCTACATATTTTTTCTTTCAACCTTCGCCCATGTGAGTTTGATTTGGTGAGAAAATCATATCTTTCATAATCTAAATACCAAACAGTTCTTTCCTCCAACCTGTCAGAGTTGCTGAAGTTCGAGGAAAGTTGACTGGAGTTCCAGTCGGTGAAGAACTGGGTGCTTTTCATGATTCACGGGAGATAGATGAATCCGCAAGATTATGAGTGCTGTAGGGTAGCAGATTCCAAGAGAGCTTTGAAAATTCCAGCTAAGGATTGGTGCAGGGGAGCACAGTTTCCAGGATAGGTGTAAGAACTTCAGTCCGGAGATCAGATAATATGTGTCGTCGTCTAGTCTGGTAAACTGTAAGTGTTTGAATCATTTATAGTGGATTGACCGACAAAGTGCCGGAGTTTTTCCCAGTTGTTCTCCGTGATCATACCATGTGGTTAGACTGTTTTCTTTATTGATTGTATTAACTATGGTATTTAAACATAGGTTGAATTGACTTGCATGCTTCATCATCTAGAGATAATTAATTGGTGACGTGTTGCTAATTAATTAATAATTTAGTTCCGCATAATATACCTATTCACCCCCTCTAGGTAATTTTTAATTGGTATAAGAGCTTTAATTCGATTCCTGACCATTTTTTTATATATCTTCTAGACGATTCAGTAACTCTCTATGCCTCCGTTCTTTGACGGAAGCAATTATACCTATTAGAAAGTTCGGATGAGAGCTTTCCTTAAGGCTTTTGATGAATGTATTTGGATTAGCGTTCAAAATGGATGGGCTCCACCTTCAACAACTGTTGTTGGTATAGTCACACCCACTGATATCTCACTATGTACTAAAATGAACTTAGATGAGTGTATTTAAAACAGCAAGGACCTTCATGCCCTGTTCATGACTGTATCTGCTGAAGAATTTCAGAGATTCTCGATGTGTGAAACTGCCATGGAAGTTTGGGATATCTTAGAAATCACACATGGGGGAACTAAAACTGTTAAAAATTCTAAATTGCAGATGTTAAGCACTAAGTTTGAAGAGATTAGAATGAAGGACGATGAATCGTTCGATGAATTCTATGCGAAGCTAAATGACATAGTCAACTCTAGCTTTAACTTAGGTGAAAAGATCCCCGAGTCCAAAATTGCTAAAAAAAGTCCTTAGATTCCTGCCCGAGAGGTTTAGACCTAAGGTTATTGCGATAGAAGAAAATAAAAACTTAGAGCTATTAAGATTGAAGAACTCATATGACCACTTCAAACTTATGAACTCACCATCTCTCAACCTAAAAAGGTTAAATCCATTGCCATGAACACCATTAGAGATGAAGAGAGTGAGACCATTGATATTGAGACTCTTAGGGACGACGAAATAGCTTACTTCGTTAAAATATTTCAAAAGGTGATGAGGAATAGGAGAAGGCCTCTGGAGCAAAAAGTGATGTCCCTAATAAACTCTCGAGAGGTAGATGTGAGAAAAATACATCTAGGACTCCCATTAAGAAATCTCAATCTGTTCAATGCCACGAGTGCAAGGGGTATGGTCACATTAGAAGTGAATGTCCTAATCTAAAGAGGAGTTCGGGTAAAGAACGATGTAAGGCTGGAGTTAGATTCCATCTCTCAGAATGAGGCATCTGGTAGTGAGGATGAACAAAATTTCATGGCCTTCACCTCGATTGCTACAATTGAATCTGACCGTGAGATTGAAAAAGTGGAAATGAAGGATAAGAGTGAACAATCTGAAGAAGAGCATGAGGATGAGACCGACATTCACGAGTCTTATCGTGAACTGTTTGAAGAGAGTCTCAAATGGAGGGTAAAAGTGAACAATCTGAAGAAGAGTCTGAGGATGAGACCAACATTCACGAGTCTTATCGTGAACTGTTGGAAGAGAGTCTTAAAATTAAGAAGGTCAATAAAGTTGTATTAAAAAAGGTTAATGAGCTTAAACGTGAAAAAGAAAAACTTTTAGGTAACCTTCATGACTCGAATGAAAATTTAAGTGAGTTGAAACTGATTAATGAAAACTTGAAATCTAAAGTTAAATCATTGGCGAGTGATCTTGATAAATCTAACGCTCAACTCCAATCCTTTATAAGTGGCTCGCAGAAACTGGATAATCTGTTGGGAATGAACAAGCCTGTTGGAGATAGGCATGGTCTGGGTTACGTTCATAATGGTAATCCTACTGCGAGTACATCTAAGACCACGTTCGTTCCAACCACTAACATAGCTCGAAAAATTAGTTATCCTGAACCAAAGGGCAAAAATGACTTAGGATCGAGACTTACTGGACAACGTAGGGCCAATAATCCTACATTTCAGCAACAACCTCCGAGCATGTTTGAATCTAGATTTATTCCCACTTGTCACCATTGTAGCGTTTTGGACCACACAATACCTAGGTGTCGTAAGCTTGGGACTAGAAGTAAAAGTTAAAATGTCTCAAGCAAGGTTAACTTCTTCGCTAATCAGGTTAGCCACTTAACTGAGATGATGACTCGATTAACCAAAATCACTTCTCTTTCTAAGAATGTATAGGTAAAGAAGAGTGACCTCTCTAGGTCTGATGATAAGCTGAATTGCTATGTTGCCCACCTTGCACTTAAAGCTTAAAATAACTCTATGTGGTATCTTGATAGTGCTTGTTCAAGACATATGTGTGGTGACAAAGCCTTGTTCTCGTCTCTCGATGATTGGAACGGCGATGTGGTTAACTTTAGGGATGGAGCTACTACACTTATTCAAGAAAAAGGTGTCGTGAATATATCTAGACTACCTGCTATCTCAGATATGTTATATGTGAAAGGGTTAAAAGTCTAACTTGTTAAGCATTAGTCAGATATGCGATGCTAGTTTTGAAGTTAGCTTTGTCCAAAAAAGGTGTATGGTGTATGATTCTATAGGTAACATTGTTCTCGGAGGTGTAAGAACTTCAGATAATTGTTATGGAGTTCTTCCTAACTCCAACTACGCGTGCAACAGTGCCAAGATTAATGTCATTAAACTGTGACATCAATGGCTTGGTCATATGAACCCTAAGAGTTTGTCTAAACTTGCCAAGAAGGAACTTGTAAATGGCTGACCTAAACTTGAAAGTATTGATACCACTGTTTGTGGCCCGTGCCAACAAGGTAAACAGTTTAGAGTTTCTCATAAACAAACTTCTAAGATCTTGGCGAGCAAGCCACTTGAATTACTCCATATGGACTTATTGGGACCATCTAGGACCGAAAATCTTGGTGGTAAACGATATATCTTGGTTGTGGTTGACAATTTTTCTAGATATACATGGATTGAGTTGTTGAGAGATAAAACTGAGGTGTTCGGTCTTATCATATAATTGTACAAAAGGCTTAGGATTGAAAAAGACTTTACCATATCACGTATTCATAGTGATCATTGAAAAGAGTTTGAAAATCTAATCTTGAGGACTTTTGCTTGGAGGAGGGAATCCAGCATGAGTTTTCCTCGCCGATCACTCCACAACAAAATGAGGTAGTTGAGAGGAAAAATCACATACTTCATGAAATGGCTAGAGTCATGCTTCATGGTAAGGGACTAGCTATGCATTTCGGGGGTGAATCCATCAACACTACATGTCATATAGTAAATAAGGTTTATCTTAGACCTAAAACTGATATGACACCTTATGATATCTGGAAAGGAAAATGGCTTATTGTCAAGTACTTTCATAACTTTGGCAGCATATGCTACATTCTGAGAGATAGAGAAAATTTGGTAAAGTTTGATTCCAAAAGTGACGAGGAAATTTTTCTAGGATACTCCAGAAATAGTCGAGTCTATTGGGTATACAATACTCTTACACGAGTTGTTATGGAATCCATCAATGTAGTGATGGATGATGCATGTAGTGAGGGGAAGATTGGAGGAGATTGTGCTGATCTAGAACACTCAAGTGTTGGTCCTAACATAGTAACTGAGCCTAGAGAAACATTAGTTCTTAATTCCTCACACACAACTAAAAGTTTAAAAATATCCTAATGAGGAGTCCTCACCGGAAGATAAAACTAAACATCCTAAAGAACTTTCATCTAGGGTTAAGACAAACCATCCTAAAGATAATATTATTGGAGATTTAGAAGATGGGATGAGACTCTGAAATAGGGTATTAAACAACTTGACTTATGCTAGCTATGTGTCTCATATGTGTCTCAGATTGAGCCTACAAGGGTCGAATAAGCCCTTAGAGATAAATGTTGGGATAACACGATACATGAAGAGCTAAATAAGTTTGTGAGAAACAAAGTTTGAGATTTAGTTCCTAGGCCATATGATTTTAATGTTATAGGTACTAAGTGGATATTTAAGAACAAAATCGATGATCAAGGTACTATAACTATAAATAAGGCTAGGTTTGTAGCTTAAGGATATACTCGAATTGAAGGTGTAGATTTTGATGAAACATTTGCTCCGATAGCTAGACTTCAATCCATTAGAATTCTCCTAGCTATTGCCTGCACTTTAGGATTCAAATTATATCAAATGGATGTCAAGAGTGATTTCCTAAATGAAATATTTCAGGAAGAAGCCTATGTTGAACAACCTAAAGGGTTTATTGATCCTAAATATATGTTTATAGGTTGAACAAAGCTAGATGTCAAGAGTGATTTCCGAAATGAAATATTTCAGGAAGAAGCCTATGTTGAACAACCTAAAGGGTTTCTTGATCCTAAATATATGTTTATACGTTGAACAAAGCTTTATATGGTCTTAAATAAGCTCCCAGACTTGGTATGATAGGCTTATCGTATATCTCATAGAACATGGGTTCTCGAGAGGTGGGGCAGATATAACCCTATTTATAAGATGTAATGAGGAAACCATCAGCATAGCTCATATCTACATTGATGACATCATTTTTGGTTAACTTGTTGATTCTCTTGCTCATGATTTTGTAGAAAGCATAACATGAATTTGAGATGAGCATGATCAGAGAATTAAATTACTTTCTTGGTCTTCAAGTCAAACAAATGAATGATAGATTATTCATATCTCAATCGAAATATGCAAAAAATCTTGTCAAGCATTTTGGTCTAGATAGCAAGAAACATACTAGAACCCCGATGAGCACACTAAGTTAGGTAATGATCCTACAGAAAAGAGTGTTGATCAAACACCATACAGAAGTATGATAGGTAGTTTTCTTTATCTCACTGCTAGTGGACCTAACATATCCTTTAGTGTAGGGATGTGTGCGTATTTTCAGGTTGATTCCAAGGAATCTCACATGGGCGCCATACGACATATCATCAGATATGTTAATGGAATTGTAGATTTTGGAATCATGTACTCTCGGGACTCTAATCTTGACCTTCCTGGTTATTTCGATGCCCGTTTTGCTGGAAATGCCGAGGATAGAAAAAACACTTCTAGAGGTTGTTTTTATGTTGGAGCTAATCTTGTTGCTTGGACGAGTAAGAAACAAAATTTTATCTCATTATCCACAGCGGAGGCATAGTATATAGCTACAGAAAGTTGCTGCACTCAACTGCTTTGAGTGAAGCAGATGTTGAGTGATTTTGGTATTGGACAAGGTACTATGACTGTATTTTGTGATAACACTAGTGCCATTAATATTTCTAACCTGTCCAACACCCTCGAACCAAACATATTGATATATGACATCATTTTATTTGAGAGCATGTGGAAACTCAAGTTGTAACTCTGGAATATCTCTACTGAACATCAGTTAGCTGACTTATTTACTAAGCCTTTAGATAGTCTTCGATTTGAATCACTTCGAACAGCTATTGGTATTTGTATTCCTCATGGATTAAGTTTTTTTCTTAAGCATGCTTACATTTTACCACTATCCGACATTGATTTATTATTATTCACTTGTATTCTTATTTTTATGTGTTTGATATGTTTGTTGGTGTGCTTAGTTCATTCATGCTTTAAATTTCACTAAAAATAAAAATTTTTAATAAAATTTGGATCATTGCCTTGATAAATCTCCATGCGAGACATTTTGTTTACAGCCTATCATACATTGAACTTGATTCTGTTGGTTGTGATCAAGCATGAGTTTATTTGATGAGCTGTAACATATTTTCCATTGCTGGCTTAGGTTATGTATAGAGTACTTAGTATAGGTCTCTTCATATACTATCTCACTGCACACACTATGATCTTGTTAGTGGAATTCTATCGTGTGTGTGAGATTTGGGATAACGGTCACTTGTTAGTAGGCTGACTTTGATCATGAATTGACCTTATTTATTATACCTAAGCTCACGATTGCCCCATATATAAGAAAAAAACTTAAAAAAAAAAAAAGAAAAAAAATTATTATGCTATCTAATAATACAACATGCTCAATATCTTATGTTTCTTTTCGAAATTTATTTGACTTTAGTGATTAAGCCTGTGTGGTTTCTCATAACCTGGTGCCTATGGTCAACTGAATTGGGTTAACGGGCCTAAAACTCGCTACATAGGTCATTTTAGTCGCTTAATGGAAAGAAACATGCACTTAAGATTTCAATATTTTATGAGATTCATGGTTGTGCAAAATATATGCTGAAAGTCAGGAAGAGACATGAAATTCTCTATACTCTATAAGCTTTACTATATAGGTTCTAATGTGCTTTCCTTCATTTGACTTTCATAAGTAAGGGAATATCCTTATTAGCAGTGATGTTATGCATGTCATTTCTCACAAATTTAAGGTTTGGAGTCCTACTATAGGAACATTAGTGGCACTTTACACATATGAGTCACTTATACAATTTACTCCATGTTTAACTTCGGTCGGTAGTGTGGGAAGGTTTATTGTTCATTGCTTATACTTATGACTGCTAACACCTGCATTGTTGGGTTATTGTATGTTTTTTTCTTTTGATCCCTTGTCATTTTGTGACAGAAAGGGTGAGTATATATTTTTGCTTGCTTTCACATGATGTATATGTTTTTATCTATTACTTGATATATCTAAAACATTTGATTCTAATTATAAGATATTTTTTAAGTTTTTGCTAGATTAATTTTTTAATGTTTAGTAATATCAATATTTTGTTTTAGTATACTGCGTTGCTTTGGTACTGTCTTAATTTAGCATAGATATGAAACTGAAAAATTGCACTATGCGTTATTAACTACTTAAATGATTTTTTATACACTGAGTGTTAAGTTGTCTACTTCAAGAAACAGGTATTGAAAACTGAAATGCAGAATTTGTTCAAGAGAGTTGTTGGGTGTATCAGTTATTTTGCATTTGTAATTTATTTTAATTACTGCCTTGACATTAGTTAGTAGTTTTGTCACAGAATGCCAAAGGTGGAGTTTGTTAGGCTTTTTATTATGTAATTGACAATTCTGCAAACAAAAGAGACTTAATTGTAACTATTGTAAAAATTCAAGGAGTAATATGCAATTATATGAAAATAGGTTTTTTAGGTCTAGGGTTCGAGTATGGCAAAAGAAGGAAAATACAGTGTGGATTTTCGCTAGACTGTCGTCATGGATTGGCTCGAGCGTAAAAAACAGAACTTCCTTCGCTTGACTGCCGCCCTGTCTTAGCTTGAGCGACAGTCTGTTTTTTGACTGTCGCTGAGCCCTCGCTCTAGCGACAGTATTGTCCGAAAATTTTTTATTTCACGATTTAAATGACACGACCTGTCCCGAACCACCCTAGTGGATCCGAAACGTGACGTGTGCCCGTTCGTAAATGCTGACTAAATGCCAGATCCACCACCAAGGTTGACTATGAATTACTTCGTGCTTTATCCAATATATCATGTCACTTAATATGTTGTGTGGCTACCACTTTAAAATCATCAGACTCCTCCAACTATAAAGAACCAATTACTACCTGTAAGAAAAATCGAGGGAAAATATATGATTTGATAGCTCGGTGAGTGAAAATTTTGAAAATAATTATACTTTGTCGTTTATACATATTCATCGAAAATCAAGCTCCTATTATTGAATAGTTCACAATATAACATCAGATATTAATAATTAGGACGAGAAAAATCATCGTAATCATGATATAATCATCAACTGAAATTTATACCATCATCTTATCACCTCATGTATCGGGAAATCTACCAAAAATGTAACCTATGACTGAAATCTATAATCTGGTCATACGCGTGTAGACTGCCCATCGGGCTAAACACTCCTGACATGGGCCTCAGCCCTCCTATTGAACGGAAGTGGGTCTCAAAGACCTCTAATAATCAATACTAGAACACGGTCAAAGTCCCTCAGTAAACTATTTGTACACGGTCAAGACCCCTCAGTGTAGTATAGAACACGGTCAAAGCCCCTCAGTGAACTAGAATAAGTATATAATCACGGGTACTTTTATGATCGATCTCAATATCATGTATGTCTCACATTCCAATTCACAAATAATCCATATTTATTCTATAAAATTCCACATATATCACAATGAAATAAAATTTCCACATTAAACATATAATCGGACAAATAATTCACATAATTGCATAAAATATATAATAATATAAGTTATTTATCAATACTTGAAAAAAAATGTTTTAAGTTTTTCCACTCACAAGCTATGTACAGAGCGATTAGTTTGCCTGGTAAGTTGTCCCGATCCTTCGCTACCTCCTGATATAATAATAAATTTATTCGGATCAAAACTCAATTCACAATTTTATTAAAAATAATATGATAATCATTCCACTTCTCTTTAACTATTTACCAACTAATCACCACACATACCAAATTCATTTATCACCCACACTTCCATAAAATCACTACCTTATACATATATTAATCTAATACCTAACCTTCAATATTTATCCTACAATTTCATTCAAACATTTAAAATCTGAAAATTAGAGATTGACAAAAATAGCACTAAATTCCAAATTATTGCATTGTGGTACCAGTTTCTGTATATTGAAAACAGTCGTCAAAACCCTTTGACAGAAACAGTACTTGTTGTGCAAACTTTCAAATGTAGCACTATGGTGATAATTTTGTATGAAATTGAAAGAAATTGAGTTAAGAATATCAAAATCAAACCTCAAATTGTTTCCACCCTAATACCTCATAAAATCAAGTGTTTTATACAATATAAACACAATAAATTAAAGATTGAAGTTCTAATTGATAAACCCATTTCATATTTCTTCAACATATATTTAAATCCAACATCTATCCTCTCTTCCAAATCTTTAACATTAAGCCACTAATTACAAACCCAAATTTAACAATATTGAACAACAAATTGTTTTCTTACCTCTTGGAATAGAAGAAATGAAGAACCTTTTACTTGAGTCCATATTCCATCTTCTTCACTTACCTCTTCCTTTTTTTCCTTTCTTTTCTTTTCTTCTCCCTTTTGTTTTTCCTTCCTTTTCTCTTCCTTGGTTTCGTTCTCTGCCCTCTCTCTGTTTCCCCAAAAATTGTGCAAAAAGGGATGGATAAGGTTAAGTTAAATGGATAACTATAATATAATTGCAACTCAATTCCCCAAGCTTCTTACAATATCACATTGAGTTATTTCATATCAATAATATAAAGTAAATCCCTAGATTCCTTTATATACTATTTCCAGCCTTTTAAGTATTAATAATTACAAATTAAGCCCCCATACACTCATTTATTCAACTTAAGTCCTTATTTGGACTGACTTTGACGGTTGTGATTTTTTACTTTGACTAAATAATTTCTTTACTTTGACCATAAATGAATGAGGTGTAACAATCTTACCACTTTCAAAGAATTTCGTCCTAGAGATTCAATCAACTGGAATTCAAACACCTGAGGGTATAAAGCACACATAATAAATGATTCCTCTAGCCACCATTAACTAGACACAATTTTATTATTTCATACCTTGCATCTTATTTTATAATTGAACTATCCTCTAATTAAATCCCTTTTCTTGAAAACAATAGTTACATACCAAGACCGAATAACATTCTTTCACCAATTTCATCATAATAAATACGTCCTTGAAATATTTCAATATCATAAATAACCTCTATTTTCGCTACTTATGTCTAGATCTTATATGTCAATTCCAGGTAAAATAAATAATTGTTCAAGTCATCTTTAATTAACAAACTATAGTTGATAGCCTCTCTTCTAAACTTGTCTTCATAGTCTGATATCTATCAAAAGGAATTGCACAATGTAATTTAGTTATATAACTTTCTACAACTAAGTCGTACATAATGCTCAAACTCTGCCATATTATTAACAATCTTATCTAAATATAATTTTATAAATCGATCTCATGAACTGGCTATATCATTTGAAATTTGTAACATTTATTGATCTGTAAACAATTATCCAAATACCATTGAATCTCCATTCCGTGTACTTGGAACCCCAAATGAAAAATATTTGAGGGTAACTACTTCATTTCGAAATTGACAATATCTGTAAAAATTAAATTGTTCATGATTTTCTAAAATTTTAGCTACCCGCCACAACAATTGAGATCACTCAATATGGTGTTCTTTTTCTTTAATTCTATATTACCCAATGATAATTAATGCTTCAAACTTAACCATTTCGAATAAAAATATACCTCAAACTTCGGTGATCGATAAGTATCGATGTCTCTTGCAATTGATAACACCAAAATTCCTAAATTGAACCCCAACATAACCCACTCTAAATCATATTTTAATCTTGCCTCTTCAACAATCTACCGTATAATCCATAATTAATCATTTCACTTCAAAACACTTTATAAACCTTAACATAATCCATTATCATAAATCAAACACTCATCAAATTTAGATACAAGAATAAATACTTCCTCAAAATCTATTCTTATAGTAAAACGTTTACATTTCTAAACCCATACAATTTTGGTACTCTTTCTTTCTATGAAAAGGCAATAATACCATTTAATCCTTAATAATTCCATACTCGTATTCCATAAAGAGGTCATTGACCTATTGCCAATGCATAAGCCTTCCTGTATACTGCATAAAGGCCTTTAATTAAGATAATGTAAGTTAAGGATACCATTCCACAATTGAGTAAAATTTACATTTAACGATCATCTTAGACTTTAAACTATCCAACGTATTATCCATATACTCCATAGCGAATAAATCTCCGTAGGATTGGAATATTTTACTCTTGAGATCCAAAATACAATCAAACATAACCCAAAAATTACATCACTAAAAATTCATTAAATTCACCTTAACTTCAAACTTTGGCTCAAACTTCCCAATTGTATGTAAAATAAAAGAATAATCCAACGAATGACCGTGGTAAAATTAATTAACCTAATATATCATCATCTTATATTGTTATAAGACAACCATAACATTCATTTACTCGCTATTTACCATATAATTTTGTGATCGTGTAAACTTGTCATTTATCGTCATATCGAATGACCCCAAACATTTAATAATATCCATTTCCATTAAGATCACAAAATAAAAGTCTCCATGTTTATCCCGTAAACCTTTCACACATCATTATACCACCAAAATTTCATATGTTAATTTCCCAATCCAATAAATTCCCACTCTAATATTCTCTACTCCTTTTCACATAAATATATCCGAATGCACACATCCATTTAATCATATTCCTTAAACAACAAATTACCTCTATAATGAGTAATCATTATGAAGTCTATCCCCATTTTTCTCACATTCCTGGTAATAAACATCTCATAAATAATTGAAATAATTGAAATCACCTAAGTGCTAATTTCCTCCATGCCTAAGATACACAATAACACATTGTTATCTATCAATTAATAAATCATTTTTTTGTGTTCCACAATTTCTTATCATATAGCATAGTATACACTATCATGATATCAACCATCTTCTCATATAAGTGGCCACAATTCACCACAGAATTTTGATAACACTGATGAACATTTGGCTTCGCAAGATAATTAAAATTCTTCATTGATTGTCACCAATTACAGAGATAATATCATTTCCTTTTATTTATCGTGCAAACTATAACCAAAGATTTTCCTATATTTAGATTAAATGATCATATAATCTCACATATAATTCGGTACTTAGGTCACTATGTACTCCATTCCATCAAAGCACTCTTAATGGGTACTAAGTTACATACACCACTGTACCAATCCAACAACTTATAACATTTTCAACCATTAGATCATTGCAACTGACATACTATCATAATAGTCGTTATGAATCTATTATAAATATTGTTTCTATCATTTTAGGTTTCAAACATTCTAGTAGCAAGAGCTTCAAAGCCTGAGATTTCTGCCACTACGGCATATGACCACACACTGAATATGCATGATATGCCAATGCATGAACTATGAAAAATTTCAAAATCATGCTCTGATAACAACTGACACGACCCGTCCCGAACCACCCTAGTGGACCCGAAATGTGACATGCGCCGATGATAGATGCTGACTAAATGTCAGATCTACCACCAAGGCTGACTATGAATTACTTCATGCTTTATCCAATATATCATGTCACTTAATATGTTGTGTGGCTACCACTTTGAAATCATCAGACTCCTCCAGCTATAAAGAACCAACTACTACCTGTAAGAAAAATTGTAGGAAAATATATGATTTGATAGCTCAGTGAGTGAAAATTTTGAAAATAATTATACTTTTTCGTTTATACATCGAAAATCAAGTTCGTATTATTGAATAGTTCACAATATAACATTAGATATTAATAATCAGGACGAGGATCATCATTGTAATTATGACATAATCATCAACTGAAATTTATACAATCATCTTATCACCTCAATGTATAGGAAAATCTACCAAAAATGTACTATATGATTGAAATCTATAATCAAGTCATACGCGCGTAGACTGCCCCTTGGGCTAAACACTCCTGACACGGGCCTCAGCCCTCCTAGTGAACGGAAGTGGGTCTCAAATACCTCTCATAATCAATACTAGAATACGGCCAAAGCCCCTCACACGGTCAAGACCCCTTAGTGTAGTATAGAACATGGCCAAAGCCCCTTAGTGAAACTAGAATAAGTATATAATCACGGGTACTTTTCTGGTCGATCTCAATATCACATATGTCTCACATTCTAATTCACAAATAATCCATATACAATCTTTAAAATTCAACATATATCATAATGAAATAATATTTCCACATTAATCATATAATCGGACAAATCATTCACATAATTGCATAAAATGTATAATAATNTATGTCTCACATTCCAATTCACAAATAATCTATACACAAGTTTTAAACTTCCACACATATCATAATGAATGAATATTTCCAAATTAAGCATGCAATTTGACAATAATTCTCATAATTGCATAAAATGTATAATAATATAATTAATTAATCAATACTTGAAAAAAAATGTTTGAAGTTTTTTCACTCACAAACTATTTATAGAGCGATTAGTTTGCCTCGTAAGTTGTCCCGATCCTTCGCTACCTCCTGATATAATAATAAATTTATTCGGGTCAAAACTCAATTCACAATTTTAATAAGAATAATATGATAACCATTCCACTTCTCTTTAACTATTTACCAACTAATCACTACACATACCAAGTTCATTTGTCACTCACACTTTCATAAAATCGCTACCTTATACATATAATAATCTAATACCTAACCTTCAATATTTATCCTACAATTTCCTTCAAACATTTAAAATCTGAAAATCAAAGGTTGACAAAAATAGCACTAAAATTCCAGATTATTGAATTTTGCACCAGTTTTTGTATATTGAAAACAGTCACCAAAAACCATTTGACAAAAACAGCACTTGCTGTGCAAACTTTCAAATGTAGCACTATGGTGATAATTTTGCATGAAAATGCAAGAAAACGAGTTGAGAATACCAAAATCAAACCTCAAATTGTTTCCACCCTAATACCTCATAAAATCAAGTTTTTTATACCATATAAACACAATAAAGATTGAAGTTCTAATTGGTAAACCCATTTCATATTTCTTCAACATATATTCAAGTCCAACATCTATTCTCTCTTCCAAATCTTTAACTTTAAGCAACTAATTACAAACCCAAATTTAACAATATTGAACAACAAACTATTTTCTTACCTCTTGGATAGAAGAAATGAAGAACCTTATACTTGAATCCATATTCCATCTTCTTCAATTACCTCTTCCTTCTTTTCCTTTCTTTTCTTTTCTTCCCCCCTTTTTTCCTTCCTTTTCTCTTCTCTGGTTTCGTTCTCTGCCCTCTCTCTATTTCCCCCAAAATTGTGCAAAAAGGGGATGGATAAGGTTAAGTTAAATGGATAACTATAATATAATTGCAACTCAACTCCCCAAGCGTCTTACAATATCACATTTAGTCATTTCATATCCAATAATATAAAGTAAATCCCTAGATTCCTTTATATACTATTTCTAGCCTTTTAAGTATTAATAATTAAAAATTAAGCCCCAATACAATCATTTATTCAACTTAAGTCTTTATTTTGGCTGACTTTAACGGTTGTGATTTTTGACTTTGACTAAATAATTTCTTGACTTCGACCATAAATGAATGAGGTGTAACATTAAAGGCTTTTTCTCCGGCCCATATTTTCCTAACCTACCAAAATTACCAAAACACATGTGAACGTAAAAAAAAATAAGATTGATCATTGTGAGAGCTTCATAAAAGAGAATTCCTACATATTTCTTCTTTCAACATTCGCCCTGTGAGTTTGTTTTGGTGAGAAGAACATCACTTTCA
Organism: Fraxinus cuspidata; assembly: GCA_903798385.1. Taxonomy (NCBI): domain Eukaryota; kingdom Viridiplantae; phylum Streptophyta; class Magnoliopsida; order Lamiales; family Oleaceae; genus Fraxinus; species Fraxinus cuspidata. Next base: position 21,338 of record CAIGRP010122623.1, read on the forward strand.
TAATCCAAATACCAAACAGTTCTTTTCTCCGCACCTATCAGAGTTGCTGAAGTTCGAGAAAAGTTGACTGAAGTTCCAGTCGGTGAAGAATTGGGTGTTCTTCGTGATCCACAGAAGATAGACGATTTCGCAAGGCTATGAGTGTTGCAGGGTAGCAAATTCTAAGAGAGCTTAGAAAATTGCAGCTAAGGATTGGTGCAGGGGAGCACATTTTCCAGGAGAGCGGTAAGAACTTCAGTTCAGAGATCAGATAGTATGTGTCGTCATCTAGTTTAGTAAACTGTAAGTGTTTGAATCGTTTATAGTGAATTGACTGACAAAGTGTCCGAAATTTTTCCCAATTGTTCTCCGTGATCATACCGTGCGGTTAGACTGCTTTCTTTATTGATTGTATTATTGACTTGCATGTTTCATCATCTAGAGATAATTAATTGGTGACATGTTGCTAATTAATTAATAATTTTAATTCCGCATAATATACCTATTCACCCCCCTCTAGTTATCGTTAGGGTCGAACTACGTAATTTTCAGATAGAATGCATTTTATTGCAGGGAAGGGGAATAGCTTGAAGTAATTAAGAAAAAGACAAATGGTTTAGGCAAGGAAAAAGATATAGGCTAGTATTTTACAAGCTGATCTAAGATTCTAAAACTGAATAAGAAAAGGCTCCTTTAAAAAAAAAAATTCTTGTCACAAAGCTCCTAAGACAGAGAAGAACATTAGATTTACACCATTGCACGAAATAATTCATATAAAATGGAAAATTTAGCCTAAATCGAGTGATTGAAAATTTTCACGCCTCCTAAGACAGAGGAACATTCTAAACAACTAGCAAAATAGTTAACGGGTCTCTAGAAAGTTCAAAATCTAAATCAAAAGGTATTTAGGAAAGATATGATACAAAAAAGGCACAACTTAATGAAAACAAATTTAAAATCCACTCTTTCTAGTAACAATTTAAAGTAAAACTTATCTTAATGAAAACCCTTAAAATATTTACCATCGTCCCCCCAACATACAAAATCTCTCCAGAAAATGATTACACCTTGAATCTACTTGGTATCCACGTAAGCACAAATATAGAAGCAAAGCTCATGCAGGATTATAGCATGAACAATTGATGTGTGAATTAGAATTGTGAATTTTTTACCTAATTCAACATGGGTTGTCCCTATAAATAACAATACTGCACAAATAAAGGTAAATGTACAATTCTTAGAGCGTCTCCAAGAAACTTTTAATGTAAGATGCTCTCAATTTTAGAAAGTCAATATTTGAATTAAACTCCAATAGACTCTCTATATTGATTTTTTTTTTTTTTTTAATGTGGTTTTGGCTTTCCAAATTTTGAGAGCCAAACTCACTCTCAATTTGCACTTTATAATAGTTGAATCTATTATGCTACAAATTTCAATGCTCTGTGTCTTGGATTATTCAAATCACATTTGATTTTTCCGGCTATTGACTTCGAAAATATGTATTTTAACTAAAATAAGGAAAAATCAATTTTTTTTTTTTTTTTTGAAAAAAGTTAAATAAAGAGTTTGTTGAGGTGTCACAAAATTTTTACTCTTTACATTTAAATATGCTCTCAATTACATAGAGTCACTCTTTAAATTTAAAGAGCATTTTAGAGATAATGCTTTTCTATCTCTCTAATATACAATTCTTCCATATTACTATTTTTTGGCAGTTGATTGTTGGAATATCAATGGCTACCTGTCATTTTTTTTGGAACAATGAACTTAGTACCTAATGATTTGTTCAAGTGTGCTGGGAACGTACAAATAGTTATTAAATTGTTTAACATCGAGAATATGCCCAATGCAAAGGCTTCAAAGCACTATAGTTTGGCTAGCAAATGAGAATCGCTTTTTGAAGAGACATCACAGCAAAGATTTGAAGATCTAAAGTTAGTCTGTCGATGTAATCTAGGATTAGATCATCACTGAGAAGGACAAAGAAAACCAAGAGAAGTTCAACCGCAGGAAGGTAGAATGGAGGAACATGTTCTTCGAGCTATTACAACTACCAACCAACAAAGATCGTAATTAACTCTGAAATTTTTCATGATACATCAGATACACGACATACTACAGAAGAATGTATGTAACAATATCTATATCCAGTGGACCGAAGGCATGGTCAACAAGGCAAACATTGTAAGGGAAGCTGCTCCCAAAAGGTCCTTCTTTACCTAGACATGAGAACCAGCCATAGATGTTGATGGTCGTGACATATGATGAGATAAACCATCTAGAAATGATCAGTCCTCGAACAACAACACTGACTAGTATGAGAAATTAATCTAGCCATTGGTGGGCTCTTTGTAGGAGGCAAGCAATGAAATTCCTAAGGAGTTACACGAGGGAGGGTAGGAAACCACCCCTAGAGAGCTGGCAGCTACAAGAAAATCATCCACAGCATAGGCCATCACTTTTACAAAAACAGACGAGTGGGGTTCCACTAACCATACTGCAATGCACTATTGGTGAGAGTCATTATAACTTGCAATGGGCCGAGAAGAATGCTCATTGATGATGACAGTCCTGTCAACATTTTATTAAAAAGTGCCTTTAACTAAATTGAGGTAAATTAAAATAAGGAACGAGCCATACGGGGGATGGAGGTATATGAAGTCTTCATCGTGGATACCAGATCCTCCTATCATGGAGTACTAGGCTGAACAATATTAAAGGATTTACATTCAATCCAAGAAAGAGTTGTAAACTGTCTCCATATATCCTAAAGGGGAGACGAGAGTACTCCAAATCAAAAGTGCTCAGTTAGAGGAACCAAATGGGAAGAAGAAATAATTAAATAATTCTTGTGTGCCATCTCATCTTTCCTTCGAAGAATTCAAACATGATGGGAATTGACCCCGTTGTAATTTTCCATATATATTGAAAGCTGAATCAAAGTTCTGGCATTGAATTAAAAAATCGAGCCTCGGAATGAGGAAAGTCATTTAAGGATAAAGTAGAAACCATGTGACCAATGAGTTTATTTGGGAAGCAACATACCCCAAATGAGTGGCGAATCTACATTGACTTTTTAGACTTGAAATAAGTGTGTTCGGAAGACAATATTCTATTGCCTTGTATCAATCAACTTTGGACACGACAGCAAGACATCAGCTACTCACCTTTATGGATGCCTATTTTGGCTATAACCAAATTCTTATGTATAGGGTGATGAGGATCAAACCTCTTTCATCACCAATTGAAGGTTGTATTGTTACGAAGTCATGCTCTTCGGTACAAAGAATGTGAGAGCCACTTAACAAAGGCTCATCATCTGAGTTTCTAAATAGATACGTAAAATGATAGAGGAGTATGTGAACATGTTGGTGAAGAACCTTAAAGCTGGAAACCACATGAAGCACTTGGGAAGGATGTTCCAGATCTTTGATGGAACATCGGATGATGTTAAATGCCCTAAATTACATTTTCGATGTGGCATCCAAAATGTTTCTCATCTACATGTTATGCCTATGAGGTAAAGAGGTAATTCCAAAAACTATTAGAACAATCGTGGACATTCGATCACATACCTTGCACAAAGAAGTACGAAGTGTAAATAGCATAATCACAGCTCTCGAGTACTGTCTCAAAAGCTACTCACAAATGTTACCCTTTTCCACACTCGCAGCAAGCTACGAGTGTATTATGTTAGCAAAGCTTTGCAAGAAACGGAGATGAGGTGCCATGATATGAAAAAGCTTACCCTATCACTCATTATCACATCCAAAAAGTTAACAACCATATTTTCAAGAACATAACTCTTAACGCCCCAAATTCTCGGAACTCTTAAGCGTTAGAAAAAATACTCTTTGTTTGACCTCTTTAATGCTAACCAAAATAAATTGTAAATAAGAAAAATGTTGGAGTTTGAAACATATAAAAATTATAATGGAAGATATATGTCCATATAGACTTTAGAAAATTATGGTATAATTTGATTTTTGAAAAACTTTTCGAGAAAATTCAGCAACTTTTGGTTGCGCAGCAGCAAAATGAAAAATATGTTTGCTCTAGTAAACATTGACTGAAAACTATAAAATTTTAACAGAGATTATGACATTCATATACGTACATCATATAAAAAATTGGGGTCTCAATGATAATATTTGAAACATGAAAATATTGTTGGACTATGCTGGACAAAAAATTCAAAACTAACTCGACGCAGTCTACCAAAATGGACATAACTTTTTCTCTACATAATATTTTAGTGTAATTCAAAATAAACCTATTAGAAAACTCATAGTCCTTTCCAACTCCACTGATTTCACTCTAAAACATGCATTATAGCCCAAGTTATACTATTTTTAAATAGGAGAACAGAATCCAGCAATAAATAAACTTCATGCATAATCCTTCCAACTTTTCTAAATTATAGTCAACATGCAATATATATAAATCTAGGCAAAATAGAAAGTTAAACAGGTGAAAAGTATTGTCTAATTATTCAAAAAAGAAATTACACAGAGAAATTTTACTAGAAAATTAAAAGCATTTCAATCGCCGAGCACTTGCCACCATGCCAAACCCTTGCCATGCCTTTATTTAACCTGTAAATTTTATAGGAGTGAGTATCACAAGTAATACTTAGTAGAAAACATTTCAATAAATGGTAAAAACATATATATAATTTCAGAAATGCAACTTTGGTTATTTGTGTCACCGTCAATTCAAAAAACGAACCGGTGATCAATCTGTCCGTTTACTCTCGGGTTTTAATAACCCCTTTCATGTATCATAAATCATCTCTTCATCTCTTATTTGAAATACCAAAGTTGCTTCCATTCTCTCATGAGTAACACAATAACACGTTAAATGCATCGAAAACAAATAATTTTTACTTCATTTACGAAAGTGCCGAANTCATCTCTTATTTGAAATACCAAAGTTGCTTCCATTCTCTCATGAGTAACACAATAACACGTTAAATGCATCGAAAACAAATAATTTTTACTTCATTTACGAAAGTGCCGAAACACCCCTATCTTAAACACTTGGAGTATAAATATCCTCTTGCGCTCAATAAAATACATCGTTCTCTTCACTTCTTCTTTCAGAAAATTTCCAAATTCAAGGTGCCTTAAGTTTATGGGAAAATAAGCAAATAACTTTATGTATAAGTGAAATAGTTAGGAAGAGAAAACATGGCCTTAGGGGTTGTAGAAAATTGTTACTTATCAAATACAAAATGTAAGTGGCAATTGGCAATAATCAGTATGCGAGTAAAACCAATATAGGTGAAATATTAAATGGGTAGATTTATGAGGTAACGTGTGGACTCTAACTTTTCATATGAATGGAAGTTTTGGTTATAATTAACATAATGGAATTAAGTGATTTGGAGGTTATGACATTTATTAATTGATTCAATTGGAATGCTTAGTGGAGGAAAATGAAAAGTCATCGTAAGGAAAAAAAATGGGACTGCATTAGTGAAGGAAAACCATAAGTGAGAAAATAATAATAATTACGATGGAATGAATATGGGGTTGTTTGGTTCACTATATCTGGTTTATCTAATTCTTAAAATTTAAGCAGTAAACATGTATGCAACAATTATAATAATATATGTCGTCAAAATAAAAGTTTATCGTTTAAGAGAAACTCAATACCTTACAAAAATTTAAAAATAATAATAACAAGAACGCAAAACATTACTATCATGACCAAAACATTAGTTTGAACTCTTAGGAAGGGTCATAGCGACTTAATAATATAACTCAAAGTATTTTTCGATTTATACAAGAAAAAATTATTTTAAAATGAAACACAAGATTTTATTTTATTTTCTCAGTCACTACAACTCTCCCCACTTAAAATAATTTTGTCCTTGAAATTTAACTTACGTGTTTTAAGAGATTAGGATACTTGGCTAAAACGTCTTCTTCTATTTCCCAAGTAGCCTCATTCTCATCATGTTTACTCCACTGGACTTTGACTACTGGAACCCTTCAATTTCTCAGAACAAGTTCCTTTCTATCCAAAATTACTGCAGGAGCTTCTTCGTACGTCATATCATTCTGGACATCCAACGATCGAACATTCACCACACGACTAGGACCTGGGATATACTTTCTTAACATTG
>CAIGRP010122626.1:0-41268 GCA_903798385.1 Fraxinus cuspidata
AATGCCAAGTGATCAAGTTCGAATAAATCCGAGCTTGAATCACTTGCTGCATCATCTTCTTCATCGTTCCCAATATTGCCGTGAATCTTTTTAAACGCGGATAAATCTCTGGCAGTTTTTTCTGTTTTCCTATTTTTCTCCTTTAGGCTAAGTTTTAAGTCTGCAACTGTGTTGAATGGCAATGGAAGCTTTCTGAATTTATCAGAATCTTCATCATAAATGGATTTATGGCCACAAGGACGACAATCTTCATCGACAATTACACTCACCGGATGAAATCTGACCGTTCTTTTGATGCCATTTCGCATTTTCTCCCTCGATTTAGGTGAATACTTGCTCAAACATGACCTTGTAAATGATGAAGCCGAAGAACAAGTTGATGAATCCTGTGTGGTTGTGGACTTTGATTTCCTATTCATACTTGAATCTTCAAACCCTCCATTTGTACTGGGATTTTTCGCTTTCTTCGTATTTGCATTCGTAAAAAGGGAGTTGATGAAGTTTGTAAGGCGGCCACCCGGTGAAATGGGCTGTTTCACCTTCTTCAAATTGGCATAAATCTTTAAGGCCCTCGATTTCGACTTGATCAAATTCTCATCAATCCTATCCGCCTGATGATTTCGATATTCATCAAGCAAATCATTCTCATTCTGTTCATGAAACAGAGGATTTTTTCGCGGTGAGACACTGGTTCGAACCGGTTTAGGCCTTGTTGAAGAAAAACAAGAAGCTGTTGATTTTGGTACAGAACCTCCAAAGAACTCTGTATCAGAGGAAGAAGAAAGTGCACCAGAACTGTCTGAAGAACTCGAACTCGAACTAAAGAACAAAATATCATTCTCATGAATCGACTTGTTCTCCAATTCTGGTAACAAAAATGGCCTTGTTTTAGCAGTAACTTTCTCATTTACTTCCTTCTCCATCCACTTCCCAACCAAACGAGCCCTCCTGAAACTCGCCATTTCCTCTTCTACACCTTTTGTTTTATCCTTAAACCTTCCACCCCCTTGCTTTTTCATGGATTTTTCTTTGTATGCCTTCAAATCTTCAGATTTTTCGTCAATGGAACGGTAAATTTCATCAAGAAGGGTAGATGAAAATGTTGGCATTTTGGGATTTTCTCTAAATTGTTTCTCCCAACTGTACATCTCTCTCTTGTATGAACTGAAAGAAGAAGAACAAAGTATGAGCAAAAAAGAAAGGAAACCAAGTTTCTTTTTTGATGATGAGGCAAAAGAGAAAGTGAGATAATGAGAGCAAAACGACTTGGGATGAGACTTGAGAAGAGAATAGAAGAGTGACATTTATAAAGGGCTTGTCTTGCGCGTGCAAGCTGGTGTTGGTATAAACATTTCATTGCGTGGCATATTGATTTTTCAAAATCACCCCACCCTTTATTGTGAGTTTATTATTCATGTACCTCCGAAGAATGTTTCGTACGTAATCTTCAACATAATTAACGTAAGATTTTTAATCCCAAAAGGCCTATCTTACAAAATAAGCCGATATACTCTTTTAAATTCGAATTCGAAAACTTGTCACTACTTGAATGCATATTGATTCTTCTTATGTGTTTCTATTAAAATTATAAAATCGGATCAAACTTAACGGTTTAACTAAAGAAATTTGTAACCAGTCGAGGACATGAAAAACGTAGAATGTAAACCTCATTAAAAGAATCTCAAAACTGATCGGGTGATCTGTAATTGATTTTACTGATTAAAAAAAAAGATATTTTTTTACTTAATTTTTCACCACCAATACAACTATTTGATTATGGATTTCTTTACCTTTTCCAAAAAAAAAATTAGACTGTTTTTTAAAACATTGGTGTATGTATGATAAAAAATAGAGATGATCCTCAATTGAATGAAATGAGAAAAAAAAAAAATCTATTAAATACATAACAATAATGTTACACTGTATAGAAGAATCAATGCAGTGGGGCCATACTATTTTGGTGGGGGCAGAGATTCTTGAATTTGAAAGTGCAATTTGGTGAGAGGCAATCACAGGATCAGTACTGGAAACGGTAATTGTACTAATAATTATAATACAACATACCTTCTTTTGAAAAGAAAAGCTGATCACTTTGGAAGATGAGAAATTATATAGGTTTCAATGTGAACAGACGGAATATATTTATGAGATTTTAAGGTTTGTGTTGGATTACAATACTCTAATTCCATGAGAATGTTTTAATTTAGTTGAGGGTGGCATCTAACCGTTGAGAACGTTATATGTTTTAGTACACAATACTCGACAGTTCTTGCATGAGACACAAGATGCTACTATTTTAGATATCAAGAATCCGTGTAGTTCATGAAGTTGGTTGAATAGTAGTAAACAACATTAAAAAAGAAAAAGAAAATAAAATTTTAGTCTCGTAGTATATTGAGTATTGTCTAGTCAAGGTGTCCTAAAAATCCTCATGCAAAGACGACAAGCTCTTAATATCGAACATGTTTTATAACAATGGTGGAGTCTGGGGGCGGCAATGGCCACCGCTACATTTTTAAATTTTCAAAATTTAAAGTTTATGTAAAATATCACAAAATACATGTATATTTTGTCCCTTCAAGATTTTTTCAATCCTCATTGTGAAAAATCTGGCTCTATCCCTGTTCTATAAGGGCGTGTTTGGAACCAGGATTTTCATCCATAAGTTGAGAATTTATATGTATTAAAATCATTGCACATGCTCCTACCAACTTATCCATGGGTTAAATACCGATTGGTGAAGGCATCTTACTTAACTATAATTACTTATTATGCCAAACTACCAATTGAAATTGAAAAATACGCAGTGGTTGAGGATTAAAACAGTCATTTCAAACCACTTTATTTATTTATTTATTTTTCTTTTCATAAAAAAAATTACACCATAAAATTTTAATTGCAATCCATGATGAATAATGTCATATTGTAGCATACGTGACATTCATCGATGTTTAAATATATTGAATTGATCATGTGATACATGAAACAATATACGAGACCTATTTCGTATACGTGAAACAATATACGAGGAGTCTATTACTAATTTTTGTTTTTCAAAAATGGAATTACATAACCATGGTAAATTGATGATGGAAGGAGCCTACTGCCTATGGGAAAAAACTGACTTTTTACCTCGATATCAGCCAGGTAATGATGGTAAATCGATGGATCAGGAGCCTAAAATATATAAATATTGGTAGAATTTTAGTTGAAACTCACTACAAATAATGTCATAATATAGCGAACATAATGTTATGTTTAGTGCATTGAATCTCAAACACATGATACATAAAATGATATACAAGACTTGTTTCATAGTTGAATCGGACAAAATAATCGACAAACACTAATATTTCGTCATTTAAACTTATATAACCTGGAGGAGACAATGGTTTCTAACAATATATTAACAAATGACACTACATAATCATGGTAAATTGATGATGGAAGGAGCCTATTGCCTAGGGGGAAAAAACTGCCTTTTTAACCTCGAAATCAACCAGTTAACAAAGGTAAAAAAAAAAAAGAATCTAGAAGGAAAATGTTTAGATATTGGTAGAATTTAATGATGATAAATCAATGCATTAGGAGCCTAAAACTGGTCCCTAATCATGGAAGAGAGGAGAATCTGTTCCCAAAAAGGGAAATTGCAATAGGTAAAAATTCAAGTAAAAAGAATCACAGTAAAAACATAAAAGTCTAGTAATAATTTGCTTTAATGCAAAATTATGGTTTGAAATCTATAGAAGCACTGTCAACTTATCAGTTTGTCACATCTGGATTAGACATTAGATTCACGACCATAATTAAAGCTCTTAGAAAGGATTATTACAGCTAATTAACAAAGGATAAATACCCTTGGGGTTGGCCTATGAATCATTTATAGTTTCTGTCACCATCAAGGGAACGACGTATACAATCTTCCATATAGTATTATTCTAAAATAACAAGGGTCGACCGACAAATAATAAACTTAATGAAGAGAGATAAACAGTTAGCGATAAGCGTCGTCGTCGATAAACAAACAACTCGAATCACCACTCAAGGCTTTAAATGATAATAATCACATCACCTCGTAAATTTATCTATTTTTTCCATCTTTAGAGTGTGGTTGATGATGGAAAAATTGTTAGCGAATGGGTTGTGCTTAGGTAGGGTAGCTCAATAGGGATAAGTTTCATCGTCGAGAGAAAACAATCTGGATTACTAGCTAGATTTTCTTGACGTAAACATAGTAATTAGATACTTCAACAAACAATACATGCTACGAACGAAATCATGAATACGGGTTGCTAAATTCTTATTCGGATGGATTGATGAGGTCGTTAACAAAGACAGAAAGCGATATCTTGGATTTAAGTTAGTTAATCCAACAGCCTTAGAAGAAGCATGCGTGGCTTGCCTCTAATATCCTTGTCAAGATCACATGCTTTCCTCTTTTGAATCTGTTACTGTTTATAAATATTCAGACATAAGAGGGATTCTTGCAAAAAGCTTCCTATTTTGGTCTCTCTAATAGGGTTTCCACAAGGATCTGATATATCTGCATTAGGACAAGAAGTAAACATGGTGTATACAAAAATTTAGACACAACTGACTTTCTTGATTTTATTAAGAGAAAGTATATATTTGTACTCTAAAAGTTTGTAAATTTTTAGTAATGATTTTGATTCTTAATTTACGAGATCGGATCATGGTTAATGAAACAAAGTTTTATAAAATATGATGAAGTATCGTGTTCAAAACTAATTCAAGCACTCGATGTATGATGACGACAAAGATAACACGAGCACACAAATTTTTATTTGGTTTTTATCTATTATTTTCAGCAAATGCAGAAATCCCTTATCCCAAACAGCCCAAAATAATTTGAAGGATGAGAGGCCAAGATGTTTCAAGTCAACTGGAAACTTGGTTATCTTTCTTCATCAAGACAACAAAGATGGGGTATGGCACCATACTCTTTAATTGGACCACTATCTTCTTCTTCCCTACCCAAATTCATTTTTGGTCTCTCTATTTGAACTTCATAACATGGTTGAAACAAACAACGGATTGAAGCGAACTATGTTGCTCACATCCTCGCAAATAAATTTTTATGTACTCGTGACATTGCCCATTTTGGAAAGTCTCCAAGCTACATTGTTAAACTTGTAGTTCGTGATATTGCTTAAATGAAATTTCGGTATTTTGCTTTTAAGGTCCTATTTTGTTAAGATGAAAATCAAATTTTTAGTAGATTTTGATAAAAGTTGGTAGAATGTGTGATTCAAAATATGTGAATTTAATGAAATATGTTATTAAAATTAATTGTTGATTTTATCTTAGATTTTAATCAAAATTTATAACTGAACCAAACATGGGATAAATAAATAAGACAAACTCTAAATATTGGAAATATTGCAAGAAAGATGTGTATATACATTGGATAATTGGAAGATATATCAAAAAAACATTCGAGTCTATCATAAATTCCATGTTTTATGGAAGTTGTTTATCCTACATGTAACAGCCCTCGTATTCAATGTCGACTTATCCAAAGAGACATAAGAAATTAATTCATTTTAACCATCTAACGTGCCAGAAAATGGTATAAGAATAAAGTGCATTAATTCTTATTTTCATCATTTTACATTCAAGATTTTTTGATGAGTTCATGTTAAATATTATCGTCTTTTGAAACTCGCGGTCCTTTGCCGAACGAAGGTTAAAAAAAAAATTCATATTATCTTGGTCAACTAGTAACAAAATAATATTGCTTGAGACTAGGAGTTATACAAAGAAAGGGATGAATAGATTATTTATTTTATATCCTTACACATGTCGTCATTTTAATGGACGATAGTACTATGTAGGAGTATTGCCGAAACTTTTATTTTGTTAGAGACCTTGCTCCTGGATTATATACATGTTTGGTACCATTAATTTGACCATATGTGATACTAATAGGGGAAAAAAAGAAGAAAACACTCAAAGTTGATTAGTTGTATTTTTTATTTTGTTAACATCTTGTAGTAAATATTTCTCATTTATTCAAATAAAGTCCAGGTGACAAAACAATGGCAGATAATAATTAACTTTTCATTTTGGTGATAAGCTGTACACACAAAGGTCAATCTAAATTGAAAAATTATAGTGAAATTACTTCTTTTACAATTTGTGATTTTAATGGATTTCAAAGTCTAATCAGGGTCCATAATGCTCAATCTAGCTATTCAATCTATTTGAAAGTCATCAATTTTTAAGATTGACTTTCTCGAACAAGTTATTATCTTACATGGTATGTCAAGAGATAAAATCAATAATCAATATATATAAAATTCTAAATTACTTATTTTAACAAGATTCCCCAAGTCTCAATACATATATATAGATTAAAAAGCTAACTTGAACGTATGCATCTTTAGTTCTTATATAATGGTAATATTGCTAGATTTATATCATTAAAAGAGGTGCATCCATGCCCTTCAAGAATGAGAAATAAAGGCATATGTCAGTCTTTGGCCTTTAGTCATGTGTGAAAGAGGAGAGAAGAGAAGAGGAGTATGTTGATTACGAAATATTAGGGATGCAGATCCCAAGAAGAAATGTGGGGTCACAGATTGAAACTTAATTTGCTCTTTTCTCGACAAAAGTCACAATTTGATCAACCTCTTCTTCTTATCCTCTGTCAGCAAATTCTTGTGGGTTTTGTCAGTTGCCTTGTACCATGATCCCACGTGCATTGTGAATCACTTTTGCTTTCTTGGTTGTATGGTCGTCACGTGCTTCATCTCCTTCAATGTGTGTGTGTGTACATATATATACACACATTTCATTTTATGTATATGGGAGAACATCTCTTTATCATATGGCCAACATCAACTTATTGAAACTTTGGGTTCCCATTTGCCAAGGGGTACTTGGTCTAGTATAACATGTACATGGTGAGCCTCGAAAAGGACAACATACATATCTTAAATCAATAACCATGCTCTATTCAATAAAACTTGCACACAAGTTCCAGCTACGGTGAAGAAAATTTCGTAAGGAATCAGCTACTTAAATGGTTCAATTTAATCTTTTGCTCTATACACAAGTTAGACGAACAATTTGGACGTCAGTAAGTTAGCCCATGATAGCAACGTAGGTAGATTGTACTAGCAAGGCAAGCAAATTAAGGCAATAATGTCAACACTCCACGAATATGAAGGGAATGTGATTGATTTTTAATTTGAATTTTTTTTAAAATATTGCTATAATATTTGTTGAAGGGCCTCCAGCGTTGGGACTTTTGCAATATGCTATTTAGGAGTTTGATGCGTATCCCCTCTTTCCCTCTCTTACCGCTTGATTTTGGCTTCGACACCATTTTTTGTTATACATGACAGTTTGATTACCGTAGGGTTACAATTGGGGGGAAAATTGCAAAAGTTGGTAGTGCCTATTATTAAAGGAATGAAATTGAAGTTTAATAGGAGATTACTTTAAGAAGACTAGAGTGAGATTTTAATGGAATGCCATTTCTTTCATTGAAGAAGAGTGTGGATTTTGAGGGATATGTTATTACAATCGTGCTATAGTGTCATCCTAGTTGACAGATAAATTGACATATTAATATCACACGACAGTCTATCATTGGACTGATTTAAAAACTGTGATAATTTCTATCCAATCATTTCCTTCCACCTAGTAATCTGTCAACCTTTATGTCACAATTTATGTGGCAAAGTGGTTTAATCCATGTTATTAAACTATGGTAGTGTCTTTGGAGCCCCAAGACAGCCGTAAGCACTTAGACATCACTTGGATCTTATGTCAGGTTCGACTTTGTTTATAACAACTAACAAGGATCCTTTATATCCAACCACGGATGCTAGGTATCTCACCATGGAATAAAGTACATGGAAATTGTGACATCCACCATTTACTACACTCTTCCTTCTATGTCCAAATTTACCCTGTTAATACTTTACTAATAAAAACCATGTCGAAAAAAAGTACATTATTCTTTCATCTACACAAAGAAAACTACATAATTAACAACCTTGTACGATAAGATTTTGATCAACGAACAGCGAACGCATATTATACATCTCATGGCAATGTCACTTGAGATCTTTAGATCGACAAACTCCAATATTGTGTACCAACTCTCAAAAGTTGCACTTGATAAAGCTTTTGTCAATAGATCTGCCACAGTATCTCTTGAACGAATTTACTAAACATAAATTAGTTTTGCTACAAGTGTAGAAAAAAATTTGGTTTTCTTAAAGAAAAATAATTGACAGTTTTTTCATTGACTTTTGACACAACAAACACAGAAAATGAACCATACAGATGTTGTCGCAGCACCTGTATCATTTCTCAATAATTCCTTGTACCTATGGAATTATTCAACATAAATATCATTCCTCACATCGAGGTCGTGGATAAGTGCGCAACTCTATTATGTATAGCTTAACTTTTAAATTCATAGGTTGGATTATATGTAATACTTGTAGCTCTCGGTTAATTTTATCCAACTTGCCAAAAAAATTATACTAGCAAATAATTATACAAATTATTGTTAAATTTTAGAATCATGGAAATTTAATTAAGCACTTGACAAAGGTAACAGAAGAATCCCTTAAAAAAGAGCTTTCAGATTATTATTATTTTCGTCGAATTTGGAACTTTTTTCTTTTCTTTTCTTTTCTTAAATTTAATTTAATTTATAAAGTTATCTAGTAAAAGATTTACGTATGAAATATATTCCATCGATAATTTTTTATTCTTATAAAATTTACCATTAATTTTTCACAGTAATTTGATTCATTTTTTAATTTATTAAAATGTAACTGATAGGTTGTTAAGCAACTATGTTAAATTTTTCTAATTTTTTTTTTTAAAATAAAAAAATAAAAATCAGTGACAGTATATTTCAGTTAGTGATTACTTATTTATTTTATTTTTTTAGTAAATTGAAGAATTCAAAAATTCTGTCTATCTATAATTTGAAGGCAAAATTTTCTCTCTTTTTCTTTAAAAAATTTAGTTACCACACAAATAGAGAGAGAGAAAAGTATTTTGTCAAAATTCCATATGGAGAAATGTTTTGAAATTACCTTTTGCTTCCCTAATTTTTTATGATCGACTAGGGACAAAATATTCTTGACCAAATATTTCATAGTCGTCACCTTTTGTAGTAATAAAATTTAATTTCTCTTTATCACTTATTATAGTAGTTGAAAGCTGAAACATGAGAATTTCTAAATTTTTTAAAATTTAGAAAGGTCAACGTCAAATTATATTGAGTTTGCAAGCAATTGGATTCAATTTTCTCAAATATTCTTGTCTATCATATTTTTTTTCTTATGTTTTGAAAATCATAAATGGAAAAATTATTTATATTTGAACGGATTTTAAATTTCAAAATTAAAAGAAGCCAGACAAATTTAAATTTATTACCGTTTCATTTTCATCAACGGTCATTAACTGCTTCTTCCTGTCCCAAAACTATATGACCCTCAAATTCTTCCCCTCTTCCAAGCATTTCTACTCTTTGCTTTGCGTCGCTTGGTCCCTGCCAGGCGTCGCCACTGCCCCACCACCACCATCGCCGCCTTGTACAAATCAAGAATATAAAAATGGGTGTCCCAAATGCCATTGTCCCCTCTAGTAATGCTCCCATTGATGATACTTTAATGGCTGGGGAACTTTCGATCTTCGTTGATGGAAACGATCTGTTTGATCTTGATACTTTATTAGAGGATCCATTAGTAAGTGGGGTGATGGATGAGTGTAATGGTAACGTGGCTGGAAATTCTGAGGCTGGCCCTTCAGGAGTTCATGTGGAAGAGATCATCCATGAAAATGAATATTCCAATGATGTTCCGCAGGGTTCAATTCTTGGAAATCCGATGCGAATTTCTGTTTGGCCTGTTTTACCATCTCCATATTGTTGCACTTGTTGTCAAACACTTCGAGATTTTTTTCATATTAAGGGTGTGTGTAATATTGTACTGATATGTTTTTTTACCTTTTTTTTAATGCAATTCTGATACAAATAAACTAATGTCATGTTCATGCCGAGGATTGGATTGCACTAGACGTGACACTATTAAGGAAGAAAAAAAGAAGTGTCCATTCCCACAGATAGTGGAGGAGTGCGGTGGGGGCCAGTAGGACCCACTGAGATTTGAGGGGAAAAAAAAAACTATTACTTTGTAAATATTTTACTCTTTATTTTTTATATTATTAGATTTTGTGCTTGAGAATTTTTTCGTAGTTAAAGGAGGCCCCACTGAATCTCATTCCTGGCTCCGTCACTGCCTAGAGTACCACTTATTAAAAATGCGCGATGGCATACATGTTAGGACATATCACATATGTTTTCTTCTTTGAAAATTTCTGTTCAAATGTTTTGCCACCTTTTCTCTCTTTTTCTCAATGTTAAGTATATATTTACTTGTTTTTCCACATGTTTTGTTTGGCAGGTACACTTGTGAACAAGCTTGAGATTCATGGAAGACTGGGGATAATCAGTCACGCAGTGCTTGATAGATATAATAGTGAATTCTCTCCTCTAAACCACGATTACCATATGTTTGAGTGAGTGAGAGAAATTTTCAGCCCTTCCTGTTTATATGTAGTGTAATACATGAACCCTGACTTCTTGATCCTCAGAAAGAACATTCTTTTCTTAATTATGCCATGTTTGGTGCATTGGAGTTGGCTAGAAATACAGAATATGTGGTTTTAGTTTCTTTTTCTTCGACAAAGCTATCCAGTCCACGAAACATGCTATTATATTTTAGTATAATTTTCAGATAATAATTTGCGTTTCTTTTCTCTATTGAATTTCAGTTTCTGCAATGAAAGCGTAAGCAGTGTAAAGCAATTCCTAGTTCAGTATTGTGATGATTGTAAAAAAAATGGTTACATTATGCTGCAAGATCCACTCTCAAACTTCTATGATGCCTTATGCACTGGACTTGGTGACAATGGAAATCTAGACGATGATATTTTTCGTCAGCAAACTCGGACAGGTTCAGTTGATAGTCATCTATACTTAATCCTGCCTATTGGAAAGTGTATTGCTATTGAAAGTTACATCGCAGATGACAAAGTCGTCTTTTTCGTTATTTCTAGAAGTTCTATTTAGCATAACATAGAATTAATGTTTTCCGAGCAGGGAATAGCCAAACAAAGCAACAACACAGGGCAAACCAGCAGGAGGGTGAAAGGATTGGAGCGAGACGAAGCAAGAGCCACATTGCAGCACAGGTTAGTATTAGGATTTCAAATCATGAATTTTAATCTTTTAACATGTTAATCATGTTAATTATCTTTTACTTGGATTGTGATGAGCACAGAGGGAAAGAACAGGAAAGATGAGAGCGAAAGATTTGACGGGATATTTCCATCTTCCGATTACAGCTGCATCTAAGGAAATAAATATATGTCCAACTGCAATGAAGAAGATATGCCGTAAGGGAGGCGTGAGTAGGTGGCCTCATAGGAAGGTTCTCTCTCTCTCTCTCTCTCTCTCTCTGTGTCGGACTGTGTGAAATCTAATCATATTAAGGATTCCAGTTTAGTATAGGTCGCCATAATATTCCATTCCTTTGATATATAAAGATTTTCTAGGGGATTGTTTTCTTTGAGACACGGTTTGAGAGGCGTGAGATTTCCATTGCTTCATTGGGTATGTAGCTCTCATTACTGAGGGGTTAACCACTTTTAAGTCTGTGATTTACGACTTTTTTTTGCCTTTTTGTTTCTTTTATTTCTTGTTTGACATTTGTTTCTTACTCTCATTTCTTTCTACTTTTCCTTCTAGTCAAGTTTATACCAGAAACTCTGCTTGTTTTGCACAAAAATTGCAGATAAAAAGCATTCAGAGGCAAATAGCTGAGAGGAGTAACAGTTTAAATTCAAATGATGCTGAAGAGAAGGCACGTGCTCTGGCCGAGATACAGACGCTTGAACAAACACTTGCAAGTATCGGGTTAGCACGTCACGAATGACTCAATTTAATGATCTAATTGCGGTGCTGGTTTCACCCCAAAGTCTCTCCCCATTTTTCTTATCGCTTTTGAGTCTTAGATATAGACAACTTTGACGAGAGTAGAATATTATTTTTTTCCTACTTTATTTAGTTTTTAGGTATATTCTCACTAACAGTAGTTTCATAGTCTCTTCGTGTAATTTTATAAAGTGGAGAGATTGGTTTTGTATCATTGTATGAATTACAGATTTATGTATATCAGTTTAAAGGAGATGACATAAGAATATTTATCATTTAGCAGTGTGGATGTTACATAGGAAACCGGCAATTTTACTAAGAAGATGACATAGAAAACATCAAAAGACAGATCACACAAAAATACTGATAAAGGATTAATCTTAGCTGTTATCAATTCGTTGAGAACTAAAAATCTGATTTCTTGAAATGTCCAAAATACTATGTGATATAAATCATCAGTCGAATACTATCAAGAAATTCTACTATGCGATGAGGGGTAAAGCTCAGACAGTGGTGTGTGTAAAACAAATAAAGCAAGATGCACACGAAGAATGGGATGAGTATATGCCGTTGCCTGGAGACATAATAGAAGGCGTTGCAGAAGATGCTGATGCTGATGACTCGTTCGTGTCAGCCAAGTTGAGGTCAGAACTTAGCTATCAACTCGGGAAATTAAGCAGAGGGGCAGATTTTATCTGGTTGAAGGTAAGGAGGGGAGACAGCACCGTTAAGCTCCGGGTATGTGTTGTGGCTGATAGGTGCTCAAAGCTGCAGAGGAAGTTTACAGTCAGAGCAGCCTCGGATGATAGACATATTGCAGTTTTAGCAGACTTGACTTTTGAGCAATGCTTTGAACTACAAGGTAAGGGTCTCCTTTAGTAATAAGAGTTATGATCTTTGAAGTTTCAAGCCACTGGTTTAGGAACTCAAGGATTCCCAGTGAAGCTTATAAGCAATAAGATTAACATGAACGACGAAATTAGTTATCGGCTACGTTTGGATCTTTGTAAAATCGATTAATTGCTAATACTTACTTTTGGAATTAAGGGATCGCTATTCATAGATATTTCAAGTGCTTTCAAAAATTGGTTGCATTTTTTGACATAAATAAATGTGGATCGTTAGATCACATATTTTCATAACTAGTAGTCTAAATCGTAGTAGGTCATTACTTTTTATTATATACCTTTTTAAATAGTCACACCCAATTCGAAGCAACATGATTCATTGATATGCATCATTTACATTTGAAAAGTCGCAACTAGTCATTGTACAAATGAAAGACTTTTCCAATTCACACCTATAACAATTATCCATCTTTATAATGTATGATATCACGAGGAGAGGTACAATGCTTCACAGAGTGCCTAATATTCCAATTTGCTAGTCGTATGTATTCTAATTTATTAGAGATGTGCCTTTAGTTTTTATTTTGGACACTCTTAACTGATAGAGTTAATACCATCTCTATGAATTTCTAGTTACTGCTGAAAACAATTAAGAAGTGAAGATGCATTTATGGGACCCTCAATATCTTAAAGCATTTATTTGTTTAGCATGTTGATAGGTAACATCGATATTTTCAACCTTACGCTAATTTATTGTTGAGTCTGGGTTGTGATATATTTGATATTGGTATGATTTTACTCATTATGCTTTTCCAAAATGTGAACTAGATTTCGTAACTTTCCTCAATCTATCCCAACAATATTTCGAATTTGAATCCTTCAATTATTATTAAAGAAGACATGTGATAGTTAATAGAAGGTTAAAGATAAGAATACGATGAAAAAATTTGGGAATATAATTGTAATAATGAAAAATATTGAGAACTTTAAGTGCAATTAAATGTGGGCAATAGATAAGGGATATTGGCACAAATGCAAGGAAGAATTTGATACTTACGAATAGTGGAAGGATGCAATCGATGCTTCTGTATTGCTGAAGGATGAAATTGATGCATATTGAATGGTTGAGTGATGAAATTTAAATGTATGAATAGTTGAGGGGTGAAATTGATGGAGGATGAAAATGTTATTGAATAGATGAAGGATGAAACTAGTGCTTAAGAATAGCGGAAGGACTAAATTGATGCTATCGAATAGTTGAGGGATGAAAAATTTAAATTATGAATAGTCGAGGGGCAAAATTGATGCATATGATTAATTGGAAGATGAAATTAATGCTATGGAATAGATGAAGGGCGAAACTAATGCTTTAGAATAGTTGAAGGACTAAATTGATGCTACTGAATAGTTGTAGGATGAAAGTGATGCTTGTGAATAGTGGAGGGACGAAATTGATGCGAATGAATAGTAGAGAATTGAAATGGATGATAATAAGTAGTTGATGGATGAAAGTGATGCTTCTATATAGTATAGGGATGAAATCGATGCTATGTAATAGATGAAGGATGAAACTAATGTTTCAAATTAGTGGAGGGACAAAATTGATGCATTTGAATAGTTGAAGGATGAAATTGATGTTAATGAATAGATGAAGGATGAAAGTGAAGTACTTGAAAAAGTGAAGGGGGGAAACTAATGCTTTTGGATAGTGGAGGGTAAAATTGGCGCTATTAAATAGTTAAAGGATAAAAGTAACGTTTTGTGAATGGTGGAGAGACGAAAATAATGTTATAAAATAAAGGATGAAATTAATGCTCTTTAAAAGTTGAATGACGAAAATGCGCTTTTGTATAGTAGAGGGACGAAATTGATGCAAATGAAGAGAGGAGAGACTAAATTGATATATGCGAATAGTTAAAGGACAAAAGTGAAGCAAATTAATATTTGAGGGACAAAAATATTGATATTGATTAGATGAAGGATGAAAATGACTACCTTTAATAGTTGAAGGACAAAATGAACTCTTAGAATAGAGCAGGGATGAAATATGAATAGATGAAGGATGAAAGGCAAGCTTCTGTAAATTTGAGGGAGGAATTTGATACATAAGAATAATAGAAGGACAATGTTAGTGCTACATAAGAGTTGAAGAATGGAAGTAACAGTTCTGCGAAGTCGAGGGATGTAATTGATTCACATAAGGAGTTGAAGGACGAAATTAACTCTTCAAAATAGTTAAAGGACAAAATTGTTGCTATTTAATAGTTGAAGGACAAAAGTGTTAATTCTAGCTAGTGGAATGACGAAATTGATGCAATTGAATAGTGGAAGGACTCAACTGGTGTATATGAATAGTTGAAGTTGATGCAAATGTTTAATAGAGGGAAGAAATTAATGTATATGGATAATGAAAGGACGATATTGATGCGTATGATTAGTTGTAGGTCAAAAATTATGTTGTTGAATAGAGAAAGGACGAAATTGATGATTGTGAATAGACGAAGGATGCAATTGATACTTCAAAATAGGCCAGGGATGAAATGATGTTAATGATTAGATGCAGGATGAAAGTGAAGCTTCCAAGTACTATAGGTAAGAATTTGATGTATATAAATAGTTGGTGGATGAAATTGATGCTATTAAGTAATTGGACGACGAAAAAAAATCTTCTTTGTAGTGGAGGAACGAAATTGAAGCATATGAATATTTGAAGGACAAACTAAACACTCCTGAATAGGTGAACACGAAACTGATGTATATAATGATAGTTAAAGGATGAACATGTAGACTTTGAATAGTGGAGGGACAAATTTGATGCACATGAATAGCAGAAGGACGAAATTATTGCAAATAAATAGTATAGGGACTACATTGATGCATATGTAAAATTGAGGATGAAATTAACGTTTTTTACTTTGGAGGGATGATCTTTATGTATATGAATAGTTGAAGGACCAAAGTGGCATTTCAAAATAGTGGACGGACGAAATGGATTCCAAAATGCATTCTTTTGAGTGGTTGAAGGATGAATTGATGCTACTTAATAGTTCAAGGATGTATTTTGTGATACTTAACTGTTGAGGACGTAAGCAATGCTACTTAATTGTGGAGGGATGAAATTCACTCTTATATATAGTGAGAGGATGATATTGACGCTACTGAATAGTTTCGGGATGAACTGACAAGATTTAAGAATCCGAACCTAAACGGAAGCCCAAACCAAGAGCGAACACATGCTCAAAATAAAGCCTAGAACAAGTTAACCCAAAACCAAACTAAAGCTATGCCTAACAGTGTTCCAAATCTAAAATAATACCCAGCCTAATAGTTTACTAAACCCAAATTTAAACCTAGCCCAATTAACTCAAGCCCGACCAGTATTGAAAAACCCAAACCGAACCCAGCTTAGCATTGAACCAAACCCAAAACTAAACCCAACCCAACACTGCATCCAAACCCAGCCCATGCGACCTCACACATCCATCGCTACTGATGAGCTCTTTGGTGCTAAACCTGCTAGAACGAAGTTGGGTCTGTCAAGAAAGTCTTCGTTGTCTCTACCAAGGACGGGTCGGCTTTGCGCCACCCCATTGTTCTAGCTTATTAAAATTTTGGGACTCCATGAATCTCATTGGGAGGAGTGGTCTAATACCTTACATGTTCATCTATGTTTTTATTTTTATTTGAGATTTATCCGTTAACATGTTCTCGCAAGATGGTGACTCGTTTGAGCAAATCAATCTTAAGATAGTGACTCGTTTGAACAAATTAATCTTGAAATCCGCATGCTCATTATTTTTTAATCTTAATCGAATGGAATTGCTCGTTGAGCTTAATGGCCTTAATGCTATATTAAGACTTGTAGTTCTATCTTAAAATGTCAATTTTCCGTAAAAGAAGTAGTCCAATCTCTTAGGAGCTGTTCTCTTTGTATTTCAGTTTTGTGTTTTGAGTTTTGAATTCATTTTGGGTTTTGTATTTTGAGTGTCCATTTTGAAATTGTTGAAAATGTGTTCTTTTTGGCATTTTAAAAAATTATTTTGAACCTTAATGCTATATTAAGACTTGTAGTTCTATCTTAAAATGTCAATTTTCCGTAAAAGAAGTAGTCCAATCTCTTAGGGGTTGTTCTCTTTGTATTTCAGTTTTGTGTTTTGAGTTTTGAATTCATTTTGGGTTTTGTATTTTAAGTGTCCATTTTGAAATTGTTGAAAATGTGTTCTTTTTGGCATTTTAAAAAATTATTTTGAAAACACTCAAAACGCGTTTTGAAAATTTTGACTTGATTATAATTGAAAACATCTAAAATGGCAAATTTATCGTTTTGAGTTTTTTTTTTTTTTTATAATTAACTTATTTTCAAAAACGTCTTTTCGAAAATGGGAAAGAGAACGCGTTTTCACTATTTTGAAAAATCGAAAACAGAAAACGACTTGAAAATGGTAAAGAGAACATACCTAGTCTGTTTTTATTTTTGTTTCATGTGGGATTTATTCCTCAACACAACTGATGTGGAAGCTTGGCCACTCCTCCGATGGAAAGACCATTGGGCGGTTTCTCCGCCAAGCTGAACCTGCTAACATTGCCGCCAGTGTATTTGATACTACAAATTTGGGTCTAAGCATACTATGGTCTATGTATCACAATAGGCCTAAAGAAACAAGAACTTGAGCAGAAATGTGAGTGACAAGTACTTATATTTTGGTCTCTCAGAAATGAGCAGAAAAGTAGTGAATCTAGACTTCAAGGGATTTCACCAGAAGACAATGAAATATGATTGGAAGAAGAAGGTGGGCACCAATCTCCCAGATAACTTATGTACAGTTGTTAGTTCTGTTCTTTTCATGCCTCTGGCAAACGAGCGTGGAATTGAATCCCCCACTGTCCGAGCCATGGCCTGGTTTACTGCAGCAGTTTCTTCAGGAATTCCTCTTGTATTTGTTAACATTCAATCAGAACAAATTATCACCTCGGTATCATTCTTATATACATTGATTCTCTTTCATTTTTCTTTAGCTTAAATGATCGGAAATTTTAAAAATTTTCTGAGAATTCTTTTTCCTTTTGAAGACGAGAAATAATGTGACAAGCAAAGAGCTAACTTGGGGTAAACAACAAAACTCAAATACTGCTGTAAACATTGTACAAGGTATAAGACTTTGGTTTCTTCCAGGTGCTGCAGAGGAAACACTAGAACTGTTTCCTCAATCAGGAGAAACCAGATATGGTATGGATATCAGACAAACCGACGAGGTAATTTCACAGTACCTTTATCTGATACATGTATATAATGCCTAAAATATATCCCTGGAAAAATTGCGGCAATTGATTTACAATCAAAGAGGATAAATGTACAGTATAATTAGGTCCCAACCGTCCTATACCATCCATGAAAACAACAAACTAATTTTTGTTTCCGATTAATTTAACTCCGACTACTCGAAAAATATAAAGCAACTAGGTCCTTAATGGACCATTTAATTATCTGATACAATACAAAAGCAAAACTTGTTCCTTGAATTGGTTAATTTCTTGCTTCAGGGTTTCATCTGCATTTACTCAGTGAGCAAGGGGACAGCTGCAGAGCGTGCTGGGCTTGACCAGTTACTCGAGCAAGCCAGTAGAACCAGGAACCTGGTTGTGATGTCAAGATTACAGGGAAAGATTCTGATACCTTCAACAGTCGACTCAGAAGGTTTAATTCACTGTTGTGATAATGCTGATATTAAGGAAACACTCATTGCAGCAATGGAAAGAATGGACAGCATCCAATTACACATCATGTCCTGCCCCAATCACGGTAATATTGGCACTCCGCTGGCAACTGGTGCCGCAATTCTCCGGCCTCCAAACTGATATTATTATCAGATGCCTTAATATTGAACAACAAGCTTCTACATGAGACAGTTAACGTGATTTACAAGTAAACATCTAGTTACAAGTCTCGTCACCATCCATTTATACAAAAAAATGCACATGTATCCTTTAATCACAGTAATGAATAAATTTTAAAAAATTTAGTGTCAACCAGTGGGTTTTCGGTTAATCCAGCCAATTCTGAAGTTATTAGAATATGTTTTGAATTTTTTATATTTAACCTATGATTAGAAAGGTTCTTGGACTTGTTTTGTGGTTCTCTGGTTGAACTTAGTGATGGCAATGGGCCGAGCCAACTATCTACCCATGAGCTTGGCACGTCAAAGTGCTCACGCTCGTTTGAGCATGAGCCGAGGTCAAGGGTCGAGCTCGGCTCGGCTCACGAGCGGAGCCCATGAGCTCGTGTTTCTTTCATTTTTACTTTTTTTTTTTCAGATTTTTTATGTGACCACGAGCTCAGCTCCAGGGCTTGTGAACTTTAGGCTCGTGGGCGTTTTTTTCCCTTTTTCTTTTAAATTTTTTTACTTTTTTCTTCAGATTTTTATGTGCCCACGAGCCGATCGTGAGCTTGGCTTGCCAGGCGAACCCTGGGCTTGGGCTCGTATAGCCCGAGCCGTCCCATGGGCCGAGCTTTGACGAGCCGACGAACTACCCGACCCTTTTGCCATCCCTAGCTGAACTAGCCAGTCAATCTGGTAAACATTGTTAAACAATGTTGTATATGGCATCAAAAATGATTTTAAATTATTTTCTTGAAAGTGATCGCTACTACTGTATAATACAATGTACGGAATATGTAATTAACGACGTCCACTTATGTAATGTGTCAGCACATAGTCCATCAGATTAATTTTGGGAGACTAGTTCGATTAAAATTTCAATTTCTACATTCAAGTGGCTATTAGCCCATGTTGCATGAACCAACATGAAATGGCATGGACATTATAACTGGAGATAAACCCTTAATTATGCTTTTGAAAAAAAAAGATTTAAGTCATTAATATCTGATATTAACGTCAAATGATGCCTTGAAGCTAACAGAACAGTTTGACGATGATGTTAATTACTCCATTAAACTTTAATGGTAAACCATAATTTTTTCGTCGTTAGAGCAATCAGTAGAGCATTTTCTGATTAAAAATGCTTCAATAATGTAAATTTAAGGCCACCAATGACCTTCTAATTAAATTTATCGTTTACCATGTTTGATCCAGCAGTGATGGAGAATAATTAAAGATGATAGGAACAAGATTTTTTTCTACTTGATAAGATCAAATTAAACAGTTATCAACTTTGTTTAATTTAATTCATTTTCAATAGTTATTGAGTAATGATAATGTTGTAAGAGAGAATCTTGTGTTATAATACAAACGAAAAGTGATGTGATGTAATAATAGAAATCGTTTTGCTTTACAAATCCTTTAAAAATCGATGAGGTTTACTTTCTTTAGTTCTTTCAAAGCTGAAACTAAGTGTGTAGCTAATTCATACTTGTTTAATCCTACGACTTTTGAAAAGAAAAAGGCAAAATAAAGTTTAAAGGGCAGTGGATAAGTCTTCTTTACCGGACCTTTTATAGATGATGTCAATTTCACTAATGGTCTGTTTGATTGTATAAATGAGATTTGGATGAAAAGAAAATGAATTCTAGGGATTTGAATTGCCTAGAATTCATTTTATTGGGAATTGTTAATTAATTGTATTTGATTGATATAATTTTCCACCTGGAAAATTTTGAAATTTTGGATTTTTTTGTGTTATTTTTGTGTTCGTTTGACTTTGTTTGACATTGAAATTTTCCGTTAAAGGGATTTTTTTTTTTATACAATTGAAAATAGAATTTGTTACAATTGCACAAAAAAATAAATAAATAAATTGGAAACCCATTTTCCCACCAAAGGATTCAATGAAATATTGGAAAAAGGGTCACGTGGGAGGAAAGTGAGAAAATCAATTGTCAAGAAAATATTGGCTATCAAACAAGGCAAAAGTTGGAACTTTTGAAAATAATTTCCAAGTTCCATGGAAAATAGTTCACATCAAACATGGCCTAATTTTTTATTGTATATTTCCTCCTTAAAGCTGACAGATCATAGCCTATTAAAAACAACTAATTTGTATTATTGTTTCCCATCTCTTAATTTTTTTGTCCATTTCATATTGTACACAGAATAAAGTCTTTTGTATAGGGAGAGGTAGGTGGCTTAGGGCTACACTTTCTGTCAACTGTTTTATACAGTTAAAAATAAGAAGATAGAAAGGGACATCACAAGGCAATAATACTTGATAATCTTGAATTATTCTTCTTAATCTTTTGTGGTTTCAGGGTTGTTAAGTCTTTCAACTTCTCCTAATCCTAATTATTAGTGGGATCTGAGGAAATTTATCCAAAACAAGATTTCTTTATTCAATATAAACCCAAAAGAGAACAAAAGAAGGTGTTGGTGGTGGTGGTGGAAATAAGAAAGTTTATTGGGTGGTGTTGACGGTTCATTATTTTTACTATTATGTCATTAAGTTAAAGGATTAGAGGCATGGCTTTTGTTCAAGAACAAAGGAGATGCCCCTCTCTCTTAGCAGCACCATTCCTCCTCCACAGGTCTTTCTCTCTCTCTCTCTCTCCACACACAATGCAATATATACTGCATTGGATATCCATACACAAGTGTTTTTTTTTTTTTTTTTTGGCTGCTTCTGATCAATCTGCCAAAGTTCGATTTTGATCAGGTTACAGCAGTAAAAGTATTGTATGTTCCAATTTTTATTGCAATATCTCTGCTGGATACATTAATGACATGTTTAAGTAGGAAGGATTGGGTAGTCCTGTACCCTATTAAATTAGAAGTAAGCCAAATTTTGTTCATTGCCCATCATTCCATGGTGTGTAACAAACGTGGAGGAAGAGATTTAGGAATATGAATAATTAAAGTAAGAGTATATACCTGATTGAGATGGATAAGTTTCAATAACCTTGGGTGAGATGTCAGGCCACCGTTGAGCCTTCGGGCTTTCGCCTCAGGTTATACTATGGCAGTAGCCGTAATGCCTAGTGATCATCGAATATGGAGAAAAATGGGCACACAGTTGAATATTGGGACTGTAACTGGACGAAATTTTACCTTAATTAATTGCTCCGTTTGTTATACTGGAAACTATGGATTTGCCGTGCTTGTTGAATGGCGTTGTTTTTCCAAACAATGATTTGCAAAGATTCTCAGAGTTAGGATTTCCACTCTTTCCTATTTTTTCTGTTTGCCTCTTCCTGCGTGCCTTAATGAGTTTGACATGAAGGAGATGTTGCTTTTGAATTGGGGAAGAGTTATTAGTTTGGTTTGTCTTATTTTGTTTTCTTTTGCTTTAAGGGTATTTTGGGTAGTAAGTATTTACTAGATTCAAGAATTTATTTTAATTCTTATATTCTGGTCAAATGCTATTTTTCCAAACAACTTTACAAAAGGGGGTTATTTCACCTAATTTCCACTATATTTATCCATGAATATATCTGTAAAAGATATAAAAGGGCAACTAGTTCAAAAGAAATCTTACAAAAAAGATGTAGTCTTTGTTATGATATTACTGGCAATGGATCAACTTGATTGCAGTGAATTTTATAGTTATTCGATAGACTGCTTGTGCTCTTCAATTGTTACAGTAAATTTGCTATACTGCACTTTAATTTGATTTATATGTGTTACTGTTCGGTCAGGCAATTTTCTAATCAGGAAAAGCTCTCCAATTTGTTGATAAGATGATAGACTTATCCATTAAAGACCAAGATCAAACAACCGCTGATTCACTGGCGACTTCTTCTGGCAGTCGCTCATCTCTGTGTGGCTCCACCAGACAGCAACAGTATATGTTTTCCAAGGAGATGGAATCTGCAGATGAATATTATTTTGATGTGAAGAAGTCTGAGTCTCAGTTCCATAAACAGGATTCCTTCTCAACTCTGTCTATTGGTCAATCTCATTATGAAGCTTCTGCTGTTGAAAGAGCCAAGTCTTATATGCAAAATATTGCATGTCAGGCAGGTAATGCTTGTGATAAAATTGATGCTGTATCCCAGTTTACGGTTCATCTATGAAGAGAAGGAAAAAAGTGAATTTATTATTTATTACAACCCCCTTTTTTGGATTTTATGGGTTTACAAAATGGAAACTATTGTGCCTTGCATGACCTTCGTCCGGTGTGAGTCCTTTAAACCGCAAAGAATGCTGATACATCCATGTCCACCCCCATGTTATGGAGGAAAATTAGTGTTATCCTTCATTTTTTCCCCAGTTTTTTGTTTCTAGGAATGAAATTTGCTATTATAACATGCTTCCTTGTGTTTGTAGTAAAGGTAGAGGCCTCGAAAGTTATGCCATTAATCTAACATCTTCCTTTGATATATGTATGTTCTTGATATGGCACGTCACTCCCCGTGTCTTGTGTTGTTTTCAATTACCATGCACTGGCTCCACCAACTCAAAAATACTCGTATCATGCTAGAACAAGGAAAGTCTCTTAAAACAAGTTGGAATATTGAGCTTTGCACAGTACTGATGTATGATTGTCTATGGCTTACCCTATGTTATCTTGCATATTCTTGCACCCAGATGGCCATGAACCTCACAAGATGAAAGGGGAGGGTTTCATCAATCCATCTCTTCTGTATGGAAATGCAGATCACATCGCTCATCAAGTTCAATCGGATCAAAATCAGTCAATGGTTAGCTTCTGACCTGTCACCATTCCTATCGAACATTCTACCTTTCATGAGAAAGAAAGCTGATTCAAAGTTATTAAAAGTTTCATCCAACACTATTTTCTTGCAGGCTCACATATCCTTTCCTTTGTCCGAATCTTACTTCGGCCAGCTCGTGGTTGCTTATAGCCCAAATGCTGTTGTAAGTACTGACTGTCTAAAAAGTTCTTTCCTCTTATGAGACATATTGTATATCTCACCATGAAGTTTAATTGGAAGTATTTGGAATTTTATCAGCAATATCCTCACATGGTGGGGATCACATCTGCAAGAGTTGCTCTTCCTCTTGATTGTACAGAAGGCATGCCTATTTATGTCAATGCAAAACAACACCATGCCATCCTTAGGCGTCGACAAATCCGAGCCAAGCTTGAGGCTCAGAATAAGCTGGCCAAATCAAGAAAGGTAATTGTAACTTTTGATCTTTATTTAATTGCTCTACATAAAATTACATGTTTCTGTGCTATTAATTGATTTGTCTTTCCCTGTTCTAGCCATATCTTCACGAGTCTCGACATCTTCATGCATTAAAGAGGGCTAGGAGTTCCGGAGGGCGCTTTTTAAACACAAAGAATACACAAAAATTGAGGCCTTCACCCCAAACTTTTCATAAAAACCTCTCTGATCAACAGTTCAGAGAAGACATATCAGAAGCTGATATTCAGAACTCAGAAAGCAGCAGTTGGGGTGTCTCATCTGCTAACTCTGATGTCTCAAGCATCCTCAACAAGCACGATGTTTTCCGACCACCCAATGACAGGCTTCAGCTATTTATTGATAAATGTGAACCAATCAGCACTGCAACTTGAGTTTGCACTCCGATGGAAAATCGGCAGTTCATCCTTGGCTATATTTACTGCTTTTGTAGAACTCGTATCTTCGAATTTTAATAACAGGGACTTCATCCTTGGCTTTGTTATTTCGGCAGCTCATCCATAGAGTTTGCAACAGAAAATTTGAACTAGTTATTCGTGTGAAATTATTGGACTATGCTTTCCGATTCAATTTGGAATGTAAATGATCTTGTTCTGTTTCCGTGATTTTGGTAGGTACTGAAATTCCAAATATTCTATTACTGCCTTATCTGTCCTATTCATTCTATTGTGTTTTATGGGAAAAATCATTCCCATCTAATTTCTATATGTCCTATTCCAACCCCATCTCTCTCTCTCTCATGAAAAAGATTCTAATGTCGCTAAAAATTGAGCCTTGCAAATATGAAATATCTAGCTCAAGGTTAGTGCTCGAACTCCTCGTGTTTGCTCTCATATTCGGTGCCGCAAAAAAGGCAACAAGGAATATCTTGAAGGCTGTCTGATGATTAAACTAGAAAGAGGGGCAGGACATAGATGCTTATATGTAAATTTAGGATGAGTTATTGTACCTCTTTGTTTGCTCATTGGACATTATATAAGAGTCTTGTGGCTGTTCCAAACTTGCTAGTCCCATTTTTGACACTCTGAGCACATCGCTTCGTGTTGAGTTATACTATTTGTAAGCACTACTTATAAACGACGGTCAGTATAGCGTGAGATAATTGCATTCTTCTATAAAATTGGGAGATGTTTTAATTCATCGAAAAATGCGGCAGCTATGCCACTGCTACATTAAATGCTGATCATTAGCACTGCTGCTGATGAATAGTATTATTCCTCCCCATTGGCTGATAAAAAGTGATGTTCTTACGTGTCAACAATGTATAGGAGAACAGCAAGCACAGACTTAAGGACATAAAGGCTTATTTAAACCAATTTTGGATAGTTTTGAGCTACTCGCAGGTTTGATATTCACTTGCCTAAAAAGATCAGTTTCATTACCTTCTGGAAGGTAAACTGTCAACTCTTAAGCCACTAATTTGCATTCGATTTGTTAGGCCACTTACCAATTCTGTAATGATATTTTCCGACTAAATTTCTGTCGGGTCCATGAGATAACATAAATTAACAAAAAGGAGCTTTCAAAAATCTTGTCTACTTTTCTAGATGGATTGAAAGAGTTATTTACTCGAAGGTTTTTGACTCCTCAAATGCGTTAGGGACATGCAGGTGTACACGGAAGGTCTGTCAATTACCTCTCTACAAACACTGGAAATATTGTCTCTTCGACTGAATTAAGGCCAGTGCTTGGCCAGCTCCCATAGTTTTGATGAGCTGTATGTACAAGGCCTGGGAACAAATTCGATAATGTATGATTGACCCTTTTTGTGTAAACGAGTTGCATCCGGTAATCTGAACTGAGGATGGGTTTCTGGAGAGAAACCCGGGGGCAACTGGCCTGCGCCTCTTCTATTACATTAGTGAAAAAACCATTGTGGTCAACTAGTAGCGTTTCCGACCCAAAGTTCTAAAGTCGAAGTATATACTTTATATGATACACGCTCTTTTTTTTTTTTTTTGGAAGATCCGCTATGACCAAATCGATCAATAATATCATAATCGATCGACCCACACCCTACCTTATTACCCGGATGCAGATTACCATAGACAAAACCGTGGAAATTGTATTCCTTTCAGCATGTAGCCACCCAGATCTGTTTTTCTGAAGATTCTCATAAAATGCTCAAAAGATGACAAGAATGGGTTGTATCTACGAATTCAAGGCTGGGATAGCTGGCATCAGAATTTAAAACGACAGTCAGACTAAACAAGCACAGATTTCTTACAATGGCTGATTTAATATCCCAGTTACACATTAAATGAGATATATCAGCAATTCAGTTATGCCATTTGGGACTGCATATAAGATTGAATTGTTGAAAGAACATATAATCTACATATATAAGGGTATCAATGGATTTAACCAGAGGCCAAAAGTAAACAAGCATTCCGACATTTATACAAATTTACAAAGTTGTACAATTAAGCATGCCAACAAGGACAAGTATAGATAAGCTACTCGTACAAGGTATGGAAATACACAATGTTTGCTCTACCTGCTCCACTCTTCCTTTGCTCAATGTTAATAGAACTCATGAAGCAAACGTTTCTTGATTCTTAGTTGATAATCGTTTGAGAAACTCATAAGTAGTGATCATCGTCGTTGCAGACATTGCCATTGAAGCCCATCTAGGACCTAATCCTCTGTAACAGGCACCCAATCCACCTTCCTTCAACAAGTTCCTCCCAATTTGTAAAATCGTTGGTGGCTTAGCACGTGCACTATCTTCCCCGTCCAAAACCTGCAACCTCGTCTTAATCGTATCGAGGGGCATTGTTACCAAAGCCGATACACCACTAGCCATTGAAGCGCTGAGTCCCTGAACCACCACCATCGCCTTTCCGTCCGGCCTATAACCACCATTGCCATTTGCGTCCTTTTTACAGCAATAACAACCAACACAGCCCCAAATCACTCTATGCGCGACAGAGTATGATGCCCACCACACAGCATTAGATGGCGCGTAAGTCAATATTGATATTCCAAATCCCCTATACAATCCTCTCACTCCATCGGCGTATATGATCTTTCTAAAAGCATCAATCCCACCCTTGTATTTTTGTAAGCTAACAGCACTTGCCCTTGAATTACAACCACCTCCCTGGACCATCAGTCTCTGACTCACAACATCAATCGGTGTCCAAACCAATTGAGCAGCCATGGCAGCACTTAGCCCTGCAGCTGCATTAGCAACAGCTGATGCGGAGGCTTCGGACAATCCTAGGTGACCCGTAGTAAGATTGCCTACATTACTCTTGGTTACTTCGAGTGCTCCCATGTACAGAGCACGAGCTGGGATTGTTCCCATAAGAGAAGTCCCAAAACCCCTGTAGAATCCTCTAAATCCTTCACTCCTGAAAATTGAGCTTGCCATTTTTAGGCAAGAAACCCCCCCATTTAACATCACTTGCTGCCGTGTTTTCAACACCACAATAGGGTAAAGTGTGCCTGAAACACTGGAAAATAGCGCAGCCCCAAGGAAGAAAAACTTGGACTTATCAAGCATCTCCCAATCAATATCCGCCGGAAGATGGATTTCCGATTCTGAATCATCCTCAGCAGCACTCAAGCTCATTTTCGCCACTTTTAATTTTTCTTCCAAAATAACACTCACTAACTTAGATATATCGGTTTTTTTTTCTAAACAAACAAATATCTTTAGCTCCTAAAGACCAAAACAAGGCCAAACAAATATATAAAGAAGTAGAAAAGAAAGTCACTGATGTTACAGTATACTAAACTACACAAATCTCTGTCCTACTCTTTGGATTATACAATGGGTCGAGCTTAATTTGTAAAAAAAAATAATAATAAGAACACACATACGTATGTGGGGATGCGATTACGTAAAGGGTTATTTTTTCCGTTTGCACAAGCGGATTATAAAACAAAAGTGAGTCCGCATAGAAAGATCCAGCATCTCCACACTAGAAATTTGAAGCCGATAGTTGGATAGCAGCGTCTGATTACATGAAAAAGTCCAATATAAGAATACTAGCGAAGCTTAATACAATTTGGTGATGGGATTGACGAGAGTTGAAGAGTAAGTTTTGTTGAAATAACCGAAAGTGCAAAAGGGCGGCGCAAGAATGTCCGAGGGCGGAGGGCTGATTAATTGAATTTGGAGTTTTGAGGGTTTTGCGGATCAGATGGAGCTGGACCCATGTCAGTTGCTATTTCGAGAAGTTCACTTGGGATTTTGTGTTTTGGGCTTAGAACACTGTGTGGGGTTCTGCCATTTGATTCGATTGGATTTTCATGAACTGTGGGTGATAGGCTGATAGCCAACTGATCTTCTTTTGGTCCTCTTTTTTACATTTTTTGCCCTTTTCCATTTACATTTCTTGGATAAGTATTTTGTATTCATGTAAATTTGAGCACAATCTTTCTCATAAATTTATACAGGTTTCTTTTTCTTGATGTCCCTAATTTTAAACTTTTTTGGACTTCTCCATAAGATGCTTTTCAATAGAGATGGCAATAGGACGGCCTCGGATTAACCTTCCATTCGCCCCATCGAGGAATTTCAAGAGTTGTGGCGGGGCATGAATCAAGGGGAATGAGTTCAAATGGCTACCCTTCAATCTCTTTTTGTCAAAGAGGCATTTGATCAAGTCCTCAAAAATAAAATGAAATTTAATTATTTAAAGTGTAATATGACCATTTTATCCTCCTTTGTAAAAGGAATTGAAGATTTATTCACGTCAAAACCATTTATCCCCAAATTGAAAATTGAAAAAGGGGCTTTGGTTACATCTCCATTCTCAAATTAAACCTATCTTCTTCCTTTCACCTTGTTTCACCAACAAAATCAAACATATCTTCTTCCTTTATGTCTGGTAGGAATTGCAAGCTAAACAAGGGGAAGACGAAGGAACTGTACAAGAGGCGGCAAGAAGAGGACGAAGAACAGGAAAGAAAGGTTGACGAGTATCGTGAAATTGGCTTGCAGCTGAAAAATCATTCAGAAGAAAAGCTTCAAGAAGCCAAGAAATTGGTTTCAAATTTTATTAAATCAGCCAAGGAAGTGGAGGAGGTAATCATTCTTTATAGTGTTGAACTTACTCATCCCGGATTTTCTGTCGTTTTTTATGTTTGTTAATGGAACACTTGGGCACATTTATGTGTAAATTAGGATTTCTTTTACTTAGTTTGGAGGTATAAAATCAAATCAGAAGCAAACAATCAAACAATGTGAAATAATGAGTGGCTCACTAAAGAATTTCTTTGCCAATTACTAGAATTATTGTCAATAATAATTGAAAAAGGCATAATGAGAACTATTCTAGCACAATGCACTCTTTGCCCTCTCTCTATCGCGGAGAAACCCATTTCGTCCTCTGATTTTTAAGTTGTACGTTGGGTTTTTAAATATTGGCGTGGCAGAGTTAAATGGGTTGAATAAGGATTTGTAACCTACGCCTATGATCGAAAAATAGAGATGTGTTAATCCCTTTGGGCACCATTATCAATAGTTTATACGAGGATGGGTCATTTTCTTCATCACCAAATTTTGGAGGTAATATCATACGTTTATTTAGAAACATGTTTTAATTCTATTGGGTTCTATTTTTTCTGACTTGATTTGATTGTGTGTGAATAATATAATCTCAAATGCTTCTTAGCTTCTAGCTCCTTAGAATTTATTTTTCAAAGTTTCTGTTTTATGATGGTAATTTTCCTTATGCAACAACAATTTTCTGTCAATATCTCTCTTGAATTTTTGATGATGTTTTCCTGACTTTCTCCTTGCATTCAGAATTGGTCTCCTCTCAAGTATAATTCCAAATTTGGGCTCTATTTGTTGCTTTTCGATGATGTTGTTTGTTAGTTCTCACCTGACTAACTTTCTCATTTTTGTTTTAAGAAAGGTTATTAGATTATTATTTTTATTTTCTAGCAAATGATGTGCAAAATCTTGTATTTCCTTCACAACGATGCAATGCTAAACACCATTTGAAATATTATTGTTGCTTTTGGTGAAATTGGTTACTTCACCATATGAGCTCACCTTGCATATTAGAGTAAAACTTTTTAGAGGATGATATTTACTTAAAATGAGGCTCAAAATTGATATCATACTTGCTCTGCAATGTAATGCTTATTTGATAGGATGAGATTGAAGTAAAGGAGGATGTTGAAGATGAGATAATAGACATATGACCCAAATATTTATGTGAGTAGAGACTAGAGAGTGACTTGAAGCTTATTGTTTTTAACTTTTCCCCAAATATGTATGTGAGTTGAAAGTGACACGAGGCTCATTGTGTTTAACATTTTCTATATTTGATGTTTTGTTTTCTGAGTTTGAGAACAAAATAGGAGTTTGTGCTTGGAATTGGACTTAATTCCTCTCATTAAACTATCAAGTAATGTATGATTTCACATTTGGTTATAAAGCTGATAATTGTATTAGCAAAATGTTAGTAGAACTTTTTTGTAATCTTTCATGATGATTTCACATTTGGTTATAAAGCTGATAATTGTATTAGCAAAATGTTAGTAGAACTTTTTTTGTTGTGAAGTACTACAATGATTGCAATCTATACAAAATTTCTTTTTTCTTATCAAAAATCTGTATACTTAACTTGGTTTATACAACTTATGCATTTTGTTCTTATGTACTTTATTGTCATCACTTGTTCTAATATTTGTAATTGTTTTGTATTTTGCAGTGTTATGAAGAACTAGTTTTAGGAAAGCTACTTTGGATTACTTCTTAGATTGAGGAATGAGACTTCGAGAATTAGATTTTTTTTTTTGCTATTTTTTATTAATGTTTTGAATAGATTTGTAGTCACTTTGTTCTGTTTGTGATGTTTTAAGAATGTTGTATATCTACTTCATCTTCTTTATCTAGATTACTTGATATTTTGAGGATGTTGTATAGCAACTTGCTAGTGCATTTGCAAATGTGATGATTAAGCATATTTTCAAGCCTTTATAACTTTAAAGTTTAAATATCGTACGTGTCCATGATAATGATATTATTCCATAACCAATAAAATGACATTTAGGTCATTATGTCAAAATATAAGTACTGCTTCACGTAACGATATAGATTTCGTTTTTGTGACACAAAACAATATTGATGTCGTTGCAGTACAAAAATTCACTCATTCATAAACTGACATTGAAATCGTTCCTGAGTCACAATGATTTTGGTGTCATTTCAATAAAAAAATTGCATGGATTAACATAACGATATTGAAATCTTTTCTGAGACACAAAACGATGTTGATGTCGTTTTTGTATCAAAGCCGATTGTGGAAGAAAGGGATGCTAAAATTCAATTAGAGCTAAATGGAAATTAGGGCAATCCATGTCTTTTTATCCTTCTAGGATATTTTAGTAATTGACAAATTATATTTTCCACTTCTTTGTATATTTAGGCTTTATAACTAAAAAAGATAGACGTCCTTTATAAATTAGTTTCTTCTTTGATTGTCCTTTTAAATGAAAGTCCCTTATCTTCCCTTTTTTCTATCATGTTTTCTATCTTTTCTCTCTTTTATTAAATATACATTCGAGCTGAAATTTGAACTAATCGTTTATTCATTAGACATTAATATAATGTGAATTGAAAATCTTTGTATTCAAATATCACTTAAATTGAAATTCATTGAATGCATCGAAGATGCTCTTACAGCAATTCAATGCAAAATTTTTGCTCTTGCCTACAATTTACAAACAACAACATGTGTGAAGATCTTTTTTGCACGTGTTAAGATTCTCCCCCGTCCCCACTAAAACTAAGGGGAAAAATGAAGAGCCCTAGATCCAAAAAGAAGTTCTATAGTCTATTGATAAATAAAGTACCATGTTTAAGTGATATGGACTTAAAAAATACATATGATACTTTTGTAAAATACAAGTGTACATAATGATCCATGTTTTTCTATTCACACATTGAACAATTGGGCCAGCCCAGTGCGCCCATTGGCTGGCACATGTCTGATTCCAATTGTCCCCAATCCCTTGGATTGTTAAAAAAATTTGTCCATCTTTAGTTATAATTAACCTTTGTGATAATTTTTTTTTTTTTTTACATCTTTAAAAGTGGCATAGAAATGAGTGCCAAAAATGCGAAAAAGGCTACAAAGCATTGAACATTTTGGAACCAACTCCTAAGATTTGAGGGAACTAATTATATGTCCTTTAAGAACTCTCTTCAGCCTAAAGCCTGCAACTCTATCAATCCTCAAGCTCTGCCAATCAAAAGGTTAACCAAGAAACGTGACGCCATGATGGTGGCGGCAAGTCAGATTGCTACAATCGTTTTCCCAGCCAGGGTGACCCCATGGGTGGTGTACGGCTAGAAAATGAAACAGATAATTCCCACAGCCAAAGAAGTTGTAGGCTTCTTTTCGGCACTGGCTATTTTATGTGGAGTTTGATGGTGATTTTGTTGTGGTTGCGCCAAAAAATATCTGGATATCACCGAGTCGTGTCATTGAGATTGGACTAATAGGTTGATCGACCAGTGGCTGCAGAACCGAGGAATAACTGGGAGGCGGCCAAGAGGATTCAGAGGCTCTGTTGGTACATAACAAAAAATGTTACCCAAGAAGGTGTTTGGCTGATTTTGACATGAATTTGGGTAACTTCACTGATATCATGGGACTTGTATTATTTTCAGTGTGTGAAGTTCTCTTCAATGTCAAAATATATTATGAGTGTACGTGCCAGGTGAAAATTGGAAACAGAATTGTCCACTTCAGCTTTATGGGACTGAACAGGGATGCATGATTATTGAATTGGATTTATTGATTGAAATCAAAATGCGAACACATGATTATAGTGAAGGGCCTGATGACACACATTATGAGATTTCTTCATTGGAATTGCTCACAAACCAAAAGGCCATGCTTAGTTCAAGGCTAGACAAAAAATAGAGGAAAATATGTACATAATGACATGTTTAGTACGATGTATTAGAGAGAATAGGAAAAAAACCAGAAATTTATTTATTATATTTTACAATGTCATTGAGTACCGTGCAACAAACATGTCCTCAATATATTAACACGAGTAAACATATTACACAACTACAATATTCCATACAGACTAATTGGAATGGAATTACAGCGATAAGTATTTATAATATCAAATGCTAATTGAGAACACTTCAAACTCTGCCATGACTCATAACTCCAGAACGAGGAATCCTTGGTTTCGGTTGCAATAGTTTTATTAACTTTTTAAAAATCTTTACCATCAACCGAATCGTGTGACCAAGGAGGAGGAAAGCCATGAGACCAGCCCAGATAATGACTACACGAGCAAGAAGAGGTTCACTGCCTAGTCCTGGACCTCCTGATGATATTGCTGTTAGTGAATAAACATAAGTGAGTGCAATTGCTGTAATTGCAATCCATGTAACCACCATCAAAATCCACATAAATATTCTGTGCCTCAAGGGCAAAC
Organism: Fraxinus cuspidata; assembly: GCA_903798385.1. NCBI lineage: Eukaryota > Viridiplantae > Streptophyta > Magnoliopsida > Lamiales > Oleaceae > Fraxinus > Fraxinus cuspidata. The sequence continues at coordinate 33,326 of CAIGRP010122626.1, forward strand.
CACTCATGAGCAATAATATGATACTCAGTGATGCAATGAACCCTGTTGTATTGAGAATCAGAAATTGTTTATATTCTGCTGGAGAGTAATAGGCAAAAATGGAAAATCCTGCACGACGAGGATCAGATACTGATACAGGATTACCTTGTGAATCCTGCCATACACCGCTTGGAGGGTTAACTCCCACTTGAAATGCTATTGTTGCAATCAGCGAAGCAACCACCATTAACGCGCTTCGTTTTTTATCCAGCCAATCATCATATTGTTTAGGCATCTTCTGCAAACTGTTCTTTTGCATGTTTGAGGATGAAGCAGGGTGATAAGAGTATGAAAATGAGCCTCGATTCACCATATTTCGGTTAGTATGTACTTGTGAGTTGTTTTCCATTGATCCAAAAGCTCCAGCACGTTTCAGGGATTCTTCAATTTCCTCATCCCTCACATCTGTTCGACTTTGAATCAGAACATCCATTGCTGTCATCCCACTAAGATTCCGCTCATTAACATCGATTATAGAAACCGTAAGCAAAAAGTTAACTGTCTGCACAAAATGTTGTTATCCATGTAAGATTTTTATTGATTTTACTAATGGTGACAGACATGGTGGTTTAACTGAAACAAATACGTAATTTTAGTGACCAAATTAGGACAAAATTAAGTTGGTAATCGACATAAAATTCCTCTGAAAGTTGATTGACTAACAGTGATTTTAAGTGGACTATGTAAAGCAAACAAAAATAAGATTATGAGCTCACACAGGGAATCAACTGTAATTTTGCATACACTGTAGCTGTTGGTCATGCTTAACTTGTCCATTAAATCTTCAGAAGTTCCTTTCAATCAAGTATTGGATACATTGACCGAATGGTTAACTTCGTCTCCAAAACGTGTACATCATAAACTCGTTCATTTTGGTTATTTCTGAAAAAAAGGGGGGGGGGGGGGGGTGTGTGTGGGGCGGCAAATAAATAGGGTCCATTGAATTTCAAGTATGTAAATAGAGTTCAAGGCATACCTCAACCTGCTTATAAGCCACTGCCCAGTGTAAGACACTGTTTCCATCACTATCTTTAGAATTGGTGAACTCTTGATCTCCTATGGTCTCCACTAGGAGCTTTAAGGACTCAAGCTGGTAGTGCTTCACACACAAATGCAAAATGGTCTGCCCTCGATCCAGGACCACTCGAGCTGCATCTGGTTTTGCTCGAAGCAATGCTTTCATGACATCAATCCGGCCTTTGATGGATGCCAGATGGAGCGGTGTAAACCCATTTTTATCGCAAACCAGGCACATTTGACCATTCACAGATATCAACGCCCTGGCTATTTCAGCATAACCTTTAGCCGATGCCAAATGGAGAGGCGATGATAGGTGCGAGTTCAACTCTTGTGCAAATTCAGGTTTTCGCCTTAAGATTTCCCTCACGAAACCAATATGGCCTAATAGTGCTGCTATGTGCACAGGAGTCTCATGGAAATAACTAACTACAACTCTATCGAGAATTAGTGGATCTTCTTGAAGCAGCTTCTGCAAAGAATTCACATTTCCTGCAGCTGCTGCTTCAAAAAGCATACTTTCCAATGTTGCCATCTCTTACCACATGAATCATGCTACAATTATCTTGTATATATATAAATGAATAGTCACGGTAAGGCTCTTAGAATTGAAGGATTAAAATGGCATTTTCTTTTCGAATTGTTCAAAGTCTAGTATATATTTTACAACAGTTTGGACAAAATATATAAAAACTATAAAAGAATTATCTTGCGTCCATATCTACATGTGAAAATTATTTGTTTCAATGAATTTCTATAAGATAATGGAGTTGTATATACCTTCAAATTAAGGTTGACTTCATCCGTCCAATACAAAGTAGGCAAGAGTCCCAACATTATTTCATTATTGAGATGCTTATGTAAGAAAAAGAATTAGCTATAGACTAAGGCATGACACGTGACAATTTTTCATTAACCAGAAGCAAAACTTGTTTCCTCGTCTTTTCCCTCTTCTCTGATATCGTTTTAACAATAGAGACATTTTATTTTTTAAAATGTTTCTTCGCCGCAAAACCTTCATATTCATCATATGAAAGAATTGTATAATTATTTTGCATTAGACTTTTCATTTTCGATGTCAAGAGTTATCTTGAAATTGGAAATAATATAAAACGTTTCTTTCACGACTTTTTTTTTGGCAATGTATTCAAAGACGTAGTCATCTGACATAGTAAACGCTGGTGATACAGCTCAATGGAATCAAAAACTTGTTCAGGTAGATTCACAAAATAGACATCAAAAACTTGTTTATGACTTAATTCAACCAAAATGGGTAAACCATGGAATCTATTTTGGACATCAGAAGATAACAAGGTAGTAGCTAGTAGTTCAAGCAAATTATGGACTATAGGCTAAAAATGTGAGGGCCTTTTTAAAAAAGAGGAAAAAGAATAGAATATTAAAATCAAAATTCGGGATCGTAACTATATACAGAACCTTGGACAACCTTCGCTTGTCTAACAGTTAGACCTCAATTATTTTATAAATAATACTTGGCTTTTGGTTTCTCAACCTTTTGTTCTTCAAGGTGATATAGTTAATTAGCATTTGTTTTATTCGGTCGTTTAAGCTCATTACACCTCTCCAAACTCATTTATTTATAAAATCTACCTACAAATACTAAAATAGTTGTAATCATTCCTAATAAATTATTGTCTTTATATAGAATGAAAATAAGGCAAGCAGTAAATATTTTCCTTTATTAGTAGAAATGTGTTGGGTTACACTACGGCTTGGTCTAATGACTATTGGCTAGCCAAGAAACACGACACCACACACGATTGTGCCACGTGTCTAAGTGTACACCATTGATCATGACCCCTCGATTAGTTAACACCATACACCAAAGCAGCATCTAGAATCACCCTAAGAGATTATACCACACATCTCTGAACTGTCTACTTTCTCGCTCTTAGAGATGGCAGTGGGAAGGGTTCGGGGCGGAGCACCCCTCCCCGCCACTCCCCCACCCATCCCTGCCCCGCCTTAGACCGGGCGGGGCGGGGCTTGCCCCGTTTCATGCCCTTTTTTTTTCTAAAATTTCTAGTTAAAATATAAATTCAAAATTTTAAAATTCAAAGCAAATAATGCTTAAATTAACTACATCAATATCCAAATCAAGCACTTGAAACAAACAATATCCAAAACAAAGTTATGGTTCAACCTATATTTAACTACTTCAATAATTTATTTATTTTTTTATTTTTCACGGTGCGAGTTCGGGGCAAGGCATCTCTACCCTGCCCCGAGACCCGCCCCGCCAACCCGTCGGGGCGAGTTTTTTTGTCATCACTACTCGCTCTAAAGAAATTTCCTCCGTGTCTTCTCCTCTTCTGGTTTTCTTTTTGCGTGTTTGATTTTGAGTGATCCATTGAGTTTTAACCTTAAAAGACAATCACACTGAGTGATTAACGATGTTCTTGGGGACATTTTACACATGGGAAACAGTGTTTTTGAATTCTAAGGGTTTTAAATCTTGTAACTACAATTTTTGTACGATTTCAAGGGGCATACCCAACAGCAAATAGCAACCTAACCTTAATTACTACACTGAAAAACAAATCCAATGAAAATGAGTGCAGATCAAGCACAAAGCAAATAAATGGGGAGCTAACAGTAGTACAGAACAACCAGACAATTAACGTCTAAAAAAAATGCACAAGTGAATTAAACTATTGAATTAAGAGATAGTTTAATTGATAATTAACTTTCTAGAATTGAATGTCTATAGTTTCAACATACCTTGACGTTATGAACAAAATGAAATTAATTCCTTTCCAAAAGTCAGCAGTCTAGATTGGAGGCTGCATAGAAAGTATAATCATCCATTAGTGGAGGAGGATATTATTACTCGTAGAAAGGAAATTCTTAATTAACAAACATTTTATGGATTTAAATCTTCAATAATCAAATACTCCATCATTTTTTGTGGCGGATTTGTGAGGATAACAGGCAGAAGAACCAAGAAAAATGAAATTTGGGAGCTTGCTAGATAATGAGAAAGAAGAAGATCTTGAGAATGAAAAAACAATGCAGCAAAAACTTCATGAAGCTGCCATGAATGGAGAAATCCCAATCCTGTTGCAACTCATTCAAGAAAATCCCCAAATCCTCACCTCAAAATTTTCTTCTATACCCAATAATCCTTTGCACACAGCAGTGCTTCTTGGGCACCTTGATTTCACCAAAGAACTCCTCAATCGAAACCTAGATATGGCAATTTCGTTGAATTCACACGGTTCAACGGCTCTTCACTTGGCATCAGCAAAGGGGAATTTGGGTATAGTGAAGTATCTGCTTTTAATCAATCCTGATATTTGCTCTGTTTTGGATCGTGATGGGAGGAATCCGCTTCATCTGGCTGCGATTAAAGGCCGAGTGGCAGTTCTGGGCGAACTTCTGCGGGCTAAGCCGGAGGTGGCGCATGAGTTGACCGGCGGTGGAGAGACTTGTTTGCATCTTTGCGTGAAGTACAATCGCTTTGAAGCCCTGAAAGTTTTGGTGGAATTTATGAAGAAAGATGATCAGTTTGCGAATTGGAAGGATTCTGATGGCAATACCATTTTACATGAAGCAGTTGCCAAGAAACAGATTGAGGTATTCATTCAACATAGCATTACATTCCATTCACCTGTGCACAGCACATTTGATTTGATGATAAATTCCTACTGCTAAATGAACAATGCAACATTTGCTTAGACACTATGTTTACAGAAATTCATAAGAATTTACAGGTCATCAATTATGTGATTGCCAATACAAGAGTAGAGATAGGGGCTCGAAATCCGAATGGTTGGACAGCGCTGGATGTCTTGTTGCAAAGCCCGGGAGACACCAGGGACTTGGAAATCAAGCAACGTCTTCAGCGTGGAAGCGTTTCAAGAATCGTGCACACACCATTTCTTCCATTCGATGCAGAACTCCCTGAAAATGACACTACAAGAAAGCAGCCTAAAAAGCACAAACACACTGATTGGTTGGGCAGGAAAAGAAACGCGCTAATGATAGTAGCATCCCTACTTGCAACAGTAGCATTTCAAGCTGCATTATCTCCACCAGGCGGCGTTTGGCAGGGAGATTATGAGGGAATTCCCAATGGCACCAAAGCACAGAAACCACACGAGGCTGGACAATCCGTAATGGCATATACTCTTCCTCCTGCATACAACCAATACATGATCTTCAACACCATTGCTTTCTTGGCATCATTGAGCATAATTTTGTTGCAAGTCAGCGGCTTACCTTTAAGAAGACGACGGTGGATGTGGACGCAAATGGTGACAATATGGATTGCTATGACGGCCCAAACTATAACATATTTCATCACCTTCATTAATATGACTCCTGATCATGTTACAGATACTGTCAGATATATAATTAAGGTTTCTGTTTTGGGTTGGCTATCACTTATGGGCATTGTGTTTATCGGTAATATCAGCCGAGCAGTGTTATATGTGCTTAGAAAATATGGATATGTCAAGGAAAAGGAGAGAAAGCCTTTAGTTTATGTAGAAGAAGAAGAAGAAGAAGAAAATGATGAGCTCTGATTCTTAGAAATACATACATGTTTTCCACGAATTAAATTTTTTGTTGTAATTAAAATTCCCGTGTGTACAAACTAATTCTTTCTTCTTGTCTCTGCATTTAGCTTCGGAAAGATTTTTGATGTGAAGAATATTTTAAACTACTTTTGAACCATCAACCGGATTCTAACTCAACTACTGTAGTTTTTCCGCATCCTCTGTTTTCACGAAGGAACCTTAATGAAGTTTTAATGTTCTGATCAATAGTATATATAGATAAGCCACCAACAACAAATAAGATGAGAAGGAACAAAATAAACCTATGAAAGAATTGTATCTGGAACTCAGGTGAACAAAAAAAAGGTTCAATCTTGCCAAACCTATCCTGTTAGGCCCGTTTGTGAAAAGCTTAGCTTGAAACTGTCGTGAGCCGAAGCTCAACTGAGCAAGACTATTTTTCGCACTCGTGAGGGACTACCTTCTGTCAATTTCCAACGAGTGTAGACATGAACCATTAAATATTTTGCCCTCAAAAACCTACTAGCGTGTAAACACCCAAACACGCATCCTTATGCTGCAATCGGTGCCAAGACGCTCGTCTATTTGCAATACATATTTTTTAGGTTGTCAGTATGCTGATGAACAATATAAGGTTATTTCGAAACATACTCGTTGAAAAGGAGCTATCCTAGTTCCGTCTAAAATACTGCGGATCATTTGCATGTCCCCCCGACACGATTCAAATGCTCTTCACCTCTTAATAGCATTTTAGAAATGGAGAAGATAGGATGAAATCGAGTCACGACTACCGGACCCAGGGTTTTTGGCGGGTCCAACTCATAAAGTCTTAATTAGTCTTGATTATTCCAGAAGAGATATAATTATCAATTATGTAATCTGATAAATAATAATATTTTAATCCCAAACTAGAATTCTCTGCGACATTCCATTGTGTCCCACAAACCACCATATAATCCAAAACATCCCCTCTCCTTTATCCACAGAGAATCAGTTCAGCAAAAGCTTATCATACGAACCTTCAATTCCTCGACTTCAACAAAACCGTTTATTTATTTATTCCCCAGAAATGGATTTGAGAAACTTCGGTATGGACTCTGCCCTACTCTCAACCCTCCAAGACATGCTGGATTTCGGCGAAGACCACGAAATATCGACACAGAACAACCCATCAAGAGCCTACGTCCGCGACGCCAAGGCCATGGCGGCGACACCAGCGGACGTGAAAGAATACCCGAATTCTTATGTTTTCATTCTGGACATGCCGGGAATCAAGGCCGGCGAGATCAAAGTGCGGCTGGAGGACGACAATGTGCTGGTGGTGAGCGGCGAGAGGCTGAGGGAGAAAGAGGATGGAGTGAAGTATGTGAGAATGGAGAGGAGAGTGGGTAAATTTATGAGGAAGTTTGTGCTGCCGGAAAATGCGAATACTAATGCTATTTCTGCAGTTTCGCGGGATGGTGTGCTGACTGTTACTGTTGAAAAGCTGCCACCGCCGGAGCCCAAGAAGCCGAGGACCATTGACGTTAAGATAAATTAAGGGAACACTATAACTAGTCGAGCTTAAAACCCGTTTTCCTCTGCTGCTTCTCTTTCTACCCGCAAAATTTTCATTTGTCTCTCTCAAGTTGTGCAATCTTAATGTACGGTTGATCAGTGATTAATTAATGTCCAAATGAATAACGATGATGTCCCAAAGCTTTGTTTGATGATCCAGTGAATTGAGTTTTGAATAATAACTGAGTTTTTATCATTTTCTTAATTTTTTTAATAATAACATATCAACTAACATCATGTAATTAATTCATATCTCAAATAATTACTAAATATATGTAGTTTTGAAATTATTAACTTAAAGAAGTTATATATTAATACTTCGAAAATAAAATTGATCACTAATATCAAGTTTTGTTTTAACATTTTATATCATATTGTTGTTCAAATTTATTTTAATCACATATTTTAAAAATATTGTTTTTCATGTCTTTTATGACTTTTTCCCTAATTTTTGAAAATACATTATGTGAAAAAATCACATTTTAAATAATCACTAACACAAATTTAAAAATTTTATTGTGACTTGTGAGTCATTAAGAGTCTGTTCTCTTTATCATTTTCAAGCCGTTTTCTGTTTTCGATTTTCCAAAACAGGGAAAACGTGTTCTATTTCCCATTTTCGAAAACGCATTTTTGAAAACAAGTTAAAAATTTATGAAGAAAACACAAAACGACAAATTTGTCGTTTTGAGTGTTTTCAGTTATAATCAAGATAAAATTTTCAAAACGCGTTTTGGGCGTTTTCAAAACAATTTTTTAAAATGTAAAAAAGAACACATTTTCAAAAAT
>CAIGRP010122629.1:0-14305 GCA_903798385.1 Fraxinus cuspidata
TTTCATCTAGTGATTTGAACGAGTTGCATATTAATTTTCTGGTGGTGTTAATTCTGTAGAAAAAGTAAAAAAGCAAATTAAATTCACAAATGTTATTTAAATTTCAAATGAATCATGATGTTTGATAAATCAATATTTTCTCTTGAAGCTACTTATTTATAGCAATGAAATAGAATTATATTAGATAGAAGGTGAAATGAGTGCAAGTAATTTGTAACAAATCTATAATATCTATAAGATCTAAACACGTAGAATACAATGGTAAAAATACTTATTTTTAGCATGGCATATAATGAAATAGAATTATATTAGATAGAAGGTCATAAGTAATATTTAACAATTTTTATGTCAATTTGTTGCAACTTTTTAACCAACTCAAAAAATTAATTTAATTGGAAAACACAAAATAATTTAGAGAATTGCGTCTATGGTACATTCCAGTCCCCCACCCCCAAAAAAAAGAAAGAAAGACGTCTAGCCCGCCATCTAGACTGGCTGAAAAAATAGTTTTCATTCTAATGCAATTGCCATGGCCAACTAACTATAATATGATAAATATACCTCAAATGGTATAAGAACAATATGTAAAAAGTACAGGTGGAGGACATTCATGTAGTAGAATCAAGACCTTCTTTTACTGCAATAGAATGAAGAGCATCAACAGCATTATGTCTAACCAGAGGATGTTCGGAGGCATTCTGAAGAACCTGGGATAGAGCATGAAAAGCTCCCTATTGGAACCAAGCAATACGCAACCTGGGGAACAGGTCAATAGAACATTAGATGTTCAAATAATAGAGACAATTCCTCCAGTTACAACCAGAACCAACTTCCCAAACTCAAAAACTCAAGTGTAGAGGGTCACTCTCAAACTACTTTGTCCATTTGTGCGCATGTGATCTCTCTTTCGTTATAGGGCAAGGCAATGTCTCTTTAGAAGAACTTGGCATTAAAGCACAAAATGAAAACGTACATGGTACCGTAGAACTGTGCTTTCTGCATATAGGGATTCAATAATAGCTGAGAGTGCTTCCTCAGTACAAACGGTTGGATGAAGACAATACAGCTGAAGTGAAAAAAGTGCAGAGCAGCGCTCATATAGGCTATTGTCTTCATTCAGTAGAACTTCCCTGAATAATATACCAGAGAACAAAACAAATAATTTTCTAGACTGGTAAGACCATATTATGATTATCAATCTATATCAAGAAGTGCAAACCTTAATTCCGGAAAAGGGCGAAAGAGCAATGGAGCTACTTCCTACAAATTGAAACGACTTAATTCATCAGGCTTCGCATTGGTTAGCTCCCTAATTCGAGTAAGAGCCAGCTCACATGATTTTTTAACTTCTGCAGATGGATCCGATTCGAAAGCAGTCTTCAAGACTGGAACACTACTCTCCAAACCAAACGCACCAAGAGATTCTGCAGCCTGTTAAATAAACAGAGAGAAAACAGAGGAATATACATTATCCAAATTCAAAAGCATGATACCTTTAGGCGAACAATGGGATGCAAGGAAAGATCGCCTAGAACAGCTTGTAATGCAGGGATAGCATCAGGATCTTGCATCTGACACAATTTATGTGCGGCCCCATGTCCCAGAATGCTTGAATTATCCCTCATTGCTAAAACAGGAAAAAAAAAATGGAATCTAAATGACATCTCCCTCATTCAAGCAAGCCAGTCATCAAGTCATTAACCCAGACAACAACACAAACAAGTTAAGCATGAGGTTTTTCCTCTAGGATAAGCCAAAGGTTTTGTTCGTGGATGAAGTCATTTCACATAGCTAAAGAAAGCAGGTTTACATAGAGAACCAGAACTAGCCGCGAGAAGAAGACGAAGAGGAGAAGGAAAATGTCACGGTTGGACTCCAAATTTGGCTCCTCCTTAACCGTAACTCGCCGGAGATCGATCTCAGCTGAGTGTCAACCAGTTAAATGAAGAAAAAACAGAAATTGGGGTGGGGAAGAAAGGTTGCAAAATTGAGAAGAGATGCGAGATAAAAGGAATTGAAGAATCAATCCACAATTAACTGAAATTGCATAACATTCATAGACAAAATCACAGACCAGTAGAGAAAGAAGAACCGAGAAGACGAAGAATAGAAGAAGAACAGAAACAGCAGAGAGGAGGAGGAGGAGAAGAAGAAGAAGAAGAAGAAGAAGAAGAAGAAGAAGAAGAAGAAGAAGAAGGGAGAAAACGCGTTGCAAGCCACTATTCAATTTATCAAATTCATCGTCCATCCCAAATTTTCAATACAATCTTATATAAAACAAAACAACACCCTAAAATTAAAGGACTTGGTCTAGCCCACTAATAATACACACCTAAACACATAAAATAAAAGTAAATGGCCTACGCCATGACATCCCTTCCCCTTAAATTAACATTTTCCTAAAGGTTCAAGGTTTGGATGCCTTCTTTGTATGAAGTTAGCTGCCTCATTCTCTTCACCACCCTTGGACTAAGCAAGTGGTGCAAGATGGCATAACATGCTCGCATGCTTCTAACGGAAATTCAAATTGAAAAACTTACTTGAAACCACCAAAACAAGGTTGAATCACTTACCTTGTGTTTGCTTGTCTCCTACACCGCTTTGTACTCACTCCTTGGTCAAAAATTTGAAAGGTTTACAAAGAGAACCAGAACTAGCGGCGAGAAGAAGACAGAGGAGGAGGAAAACAACTAGATAATAATAATAAAACTCGACCAGTCGCATCTCTTAATCCTGCATTTGTTTACATATTGTACCTTTGATGAAGGCGTTGAGGACATCAGGACTGCCACGGAGACTGCTCACACCGAAAGCTCTAAATCGCTCCGAAATTGGTTGATTTTCATCCAACAACAGATCGCACAAGAATTCCTTAGAAGCTGTCTCGACAGTTTTTTTCGATTTTTTTAAAACGAATAAATTGATAACTTTGAATTATATATATATAATGAATTTTCAAAAAATAAAACATAAAAGTTTTTTATTTTTAAAACATTTTTATTTAATTTATTTTTTCTAATTAACATTATTTTAAAATAAATTTTTATTTTATTTTATTAAGAAACGTTTTTAAGATTAACTTTTTATTTTATTTTATTTTATTTTTCTAAGTAACTATTTTTTTTATATAAGTTTTTATTTATTTTATATTTTTAAGTAACGTTTTTTTAAAATAAATTTTAATTTTAATTTATTTTTATGCAAAGTGTTCGTTTTACCCTTTTCGTAATGAGTGAAAATAGCAAAAAGAAGCTAGGTGGTCATGATGAAACGTCAATGAAATTGGGTGGTCGCAGTGAAAAAAATCAAATGGATGATCTGGTGAAATGTTAATGAAATTTGGTCATAATGAAATAAAATTATTTTGGATAGTCACGAAGATACTAAGTATAAAATTTGATGACCATTGGTGAATTTAACCCAATTTTATTGGGTGTATGATAGATCTCAACACATGGACTAATAGTATCCATTGATACGACGCATACATATTTTGAAGAGTTTTTTGCTTTTACTTTTTTGTACCCATGTGTCCAAACGTTGACCCAACATAAATAAAACAAATTCAAGTGTGGAATTTTTTAAAAGTTTTCAACAGACTTACCTTTAAATAATTGAGTAATATTATTTAAGTGGTAAAATATCAGTCTAAATGATATTAATGTGGTATTATATAAAATGTGTAATTAAATAAATCACTTAATTCTACATTTCATTTAACGTGTCATTTAACTTTCATCTAGAATAGTATTGTAGAACCGCTTAATTTAGATAGCATTATTTTAAATAATTGCAATTTTTTTAGTATACAACGCGTTTTTAGTCAAAAAAATTCGATGGACTAGTTTAGAAACTAGTGGTAGCCCATTAATTAGTTCTGGTCTAGTCCATTATTATAGAAAATAGGGGGATCTTTAAATAAATAACCAATTTCTTTTTATCTTTTGTAAACTTATTTTCGGGGAAGATAGAAATTTTAAATTTGCGAAAATTGATAATTCAAAATACTCGATTCCGATCACCCGTGTTTTCAGGTGCAATATAAGTGGTTTCTGCCTTGTACACCCGATTTCAAATTTACTAAGGTAAATTGTTACACAAAGTTTCCAAGAAAAATTATGATTGAAGAGAGCGCGTTAAGGGATAATCTTTTTTATTTGCATTTCTGCACATTTAACTAGAAACCGTGTATTCTTAATGAAATTTACGCAGTTCGACCCTAACAATACCTAGAGGGGGATGAATAGGTGTATAATGTGGAATTTAAATTACTAACGATTTAAATAGCAACAAGTCACTTTTTAATTTTTTTCTAGATGATTAAACATGCAAGTCATTTTAGTCCTAAGTTTGAATACCGCATTTTATATGATCAATCAATAAACAAAGTAAAAGTAGTAAATCAACATCATGATGATCACGGAGAAACCAAACTGGGAAAAATTCCAGGCACTTTGCCAGTCAATCCACTATAAACGATTTTAAAAACTTACAATCTATCAGACTAGACGATCCGTACTATCTGATCTCCTCACTTCACTCCTTACAGCTCTCCCTGGATTCTGTGCTCCCCTGCATCAATCCTTAGCTACTGTTATCAAAGCTTTCCGTGGAATCTGTTATCCTGCAGCACTCCTAGCCTTGTGGAATCGTCTATCTCTCGTGGATCAACGAAGAACACATTGTTCTTCACATACTAGAACTCCAGTTAACTTCCCTCGATTTTCAGAACTCTGACTAGATGTAAAGAAAAGACCGTTTGGTATTTGAATTATAGAAACGATGTTTTTCTCACCAAAACAATCAAAATAGACGAATGTTGAAGGATGAAATAGAATGAATTTCTCACAAATGACGCTCTCTGAATGTTCAACATTCACTCTTTTCGTACAAATGTATTTTGGTATATATAGGTAGGTTAGGAAACGAATGGGCTGATAATAAAAATTTTCCGGATAACCACGTCGCTCTAGTGAGGGCTCAGCGACGGTCGAGCGACAGCATGTCGCTCGAGCGAAGTAGGAGCCACAGTCTAGTGACGATGTTTCTGTTTTTGTAGCTTGAGTCAAACCTTGGCGACAGTCTAGCAAAATCCGCGCCATTTTTCTTTCTTTTGCCATTCTCAAACCTAGACCTAATAACCCTATTTTCAATAATTTGAACATTACTCCTTGACTTTTAAAATATAGTACAACTCAATCATTTTGTTTACAGAATTGCCAATTACAAAACATCTAAAACATAACACTTAATTAGCAATCTTTTTCTCACAAAGCTCTTTAATGTAAGCTTTATTGACCATGATGCATTTACAATCAACAATAGTAACATGATAAACTAGTTAGCTAAGTCATCAAGAAGAAGTTAAATAAAAAAATATTGATCAAAGTAAATTTAGAGGCTACATATATTGGCGAGCAACATGGATTGTAAGATATTTAGATGACCGTAAGATTGAATAAAATGCATATGGTTTAGATCCTGAAAAATTAGCAAAAGCAATTAAGATTGTGTAAATTAATTGAGGAACTTATTGTTAAGGGATATCTTACATCAAATAAAGATGTAAACATAGACAAACTTATAAAGGATTGTGTTACTCCTCTTAATAAGGTTGACATTTTAAGATGGACCCCAAATTCTTAACATGGTATTAGAACACATTAAACTCTAACGAGCAATTCGATCCGGTTAAGATTCCAAAAATAAGCATACAGATTTCAAGATTGGTCTGCTCAAACGAGCCACCATCTTGCGGTGGCGTGTTAAGGGATAGAATCTCGCATCGAATAAAGATGTAAACATAGATCAACTTATAAAGGATCGAGTTACTATTCTTAATAAGGTTGACATTTTAAGATTGAACCACAATGCTTAACACTTGTAGCATATTATTAAAAATGGAGTGATTAAAAGTAATTTTGAAGCGTTGAATTATGGGGTAACAATGAAAATGCGGGAAAAGTAAATACATATCCTAATTACCACTATGAAAAAAAAAAAAGGGATAATTCAGCTTATGAGGGAAGAAAAAGTTAGCACGCGGCTATCTTGAACCAAAAATTGTCCTACTGTAAGAAGGCCCTTAATTGGCAGGTCTCAAGCATCTGTTCATATAAAACAACTCTCATCAATATCTTTACTTTGCTAGGAAAATGAAGAACTGTTTCCACCGAAAATTTTAGACACTCGGGACATGTTTGATATGAAGTAATAGCTAGAATGCAACAGATTTAACGTCTTTTTCTTCTTTAGTACTCTATATCGTTGCTTTGTCAGGAATTACAGATTGCAGGTCTTTGGAGCCGAGCAGATTTTGTTTCATTAAATAAGTAACCAATGACTTATCATGATAAATACATGTATTTTGATGTGGCATGACACTATTAGGGAGTTTCTAATTTCACAACCCACAAAAAGTTAATAACTAACTGGTGAACCTACAATGACAATTATCCAAACTCAATAGGAATTATATAGGAAGTTCACAATGAGAAGCTATGAACACATTTATTAACTAAACCCAAGAATGAGGCAACAAATCTGATCCATTGACAAATGTCTAAGGAGTGCACGATTTAATTCTGGTTTGACTGGGGCGTGTTTGGGAGTTGCTGGCATTTGATTTTTATTTTGGATAGATTCAAGTGCCATGTGTACATTCCGTCATCCACATAGGCATGAGTTAGATACGGAAGTTGACCGATGTGTAATGGAGTGCAATGGACTAAAGTTCAATGAGTAATGGAGTGCAATTTGAAATAGATCGAGTAAAATGTGACCATTCTCAAAGTTCAATGTGCATTCAAACAATTAACTCCTCTCTTAAGTCGGTCATAATCCGAGACATTCTAGAGTTGGAGTTTTGTATTCTATTCTAACCCAAGAAAAAAAAAAGATTTTTCAATTTTTATAGGTTTTGATACTTTTCTATTTAGCCCTAGCCCTAATTTGGTTGATTAGAGATAGAATGCAAGGATTAAGCCAAAGGTTTCCTCAGTGCAGAATATTTGCGAAGAATATTTTTGGAATTGTTTATCCGACTAGGCTTTTGAGAATTCCTCATGACGTAAAATGTTTATATCTCAGCACGGTAAAAAATTTTCTTGGTAAAAAATAAATATGTTTTTCATCCAATATTTGGAATTATATGGCCGTGGTCAATTTTAGTTCTTATTTTATTGGATAGTCTTGTTAAATAGTAAATACATTGGGGTTAATACAATTAAGCGTGCTATATTCCTTTGACTACTTGAATATACGCAGAATTTTAAAATTTGTATTATGTAATGCTAAGCAAGAAGTTTTGATGTGTTCTTAGTTGCTACGAGAATTAAATGTCGGTACCAATTTCTGTGATTAGTGATGCTTGCAGAGGTCATAACTATAGTGGTTGAAGAAAATGGGTCAATTAAAGACCCATGGTCTATTGAAAGTCTGATGGCCAGCCTCTGGTTTTATCTTGTGATTGCAATGTTCATTCTGTAAATGCACTATCTAAACGTCATTCAAGGACCCCCTGTATGTGAATGATGCAATTCTCAGCTTGTAGCAGTCAGGTGTATTGAAGAGGATCTCTCTCTCTGTCAAAACTGCAACTGGTCTTCACACTACCCCTGCTTCAGATGCAGGCCATAAAAAATAGCCAATCACTTGTTATTTTGGATACCCTTCTGCAGCCCAGCTTTTAAGTATATGGTCATTCTTTTCATCAAATTATTCAAGCTGCAATCCTGAAGTATCGTTAAAGGTTCGGAAAAGGAAGAATAGCCTATATTTTCGTCCATTGCCTCCAATGGATTATAGCGTAACAGAGGCAGCAATGGAACATCGTTGATCTGATTGTACTCTCATTTTTTCTGTAATTGTCTTGGGCACTACCATTAAGATGCTACGCGACATTCTTGAGGTTCTTATGGAAAGCACTCCAAGAGAGAACGATGCAACGAGGCTTGAAAGTGATGAACCATGTGACACTTTGTTGTTACTTATGAATTATTTTTGTTTAACTTATTCTATGTATTTTGTACTCAAGTGTAGTCTATGACATGAAGTGTAAAGTTTCAGTGAAGTATGGTAGGAGTGGAAGTTGGTAGAATAGTTGTTAGAAAATGTTTTTAAGTTAGTATATAAGTAGTTGTCATGTACCTCCATCTTTGGTGAATGAAGGTATCAGAGCTTTTGATGATCTTTGAATAGATGAAAAAGAGTTGAAATAACACAAAAACAGGGTGTTTCTGCACAAACCGGTAAGCTCATAGCAAATACGGTAAGGAACGTGCAAAACCGGTAAGCATTCTGCAAATTCGGTAACTTCAAAAAATCAGTAAGTGAGTGCAAATCCTGTAAGTTGGGTAAAATCCTGTAAGATCCTTGCAAATTCGGTAACTTCAAAAACCGGTAAGTACCGGTAAGTTGTTTAAAACTTGGTAAGCTCTTTGCAAATCCGGTAAAGAGGAACTAGAGAGATTGAGAGGAGATGGAACAGGGGAAAGAAAAGAATGGGATCAAATCTATGACTATGAATACTACAATGACCTTGGCAATCCCGATAAAGGCTTGGAGTATATAAGACCTGTTTTAGGTGGTTCTCAGTCATATCCATATCCTCGTAGATTAAGAACTGGTCGCCCTTCCAGCAACCACGGTAATTGATTTTCTCAGAATTTTTAACTTTTTTATAATTAATTTATCCATAGGAATGACGTATGTTGATATGGCTTTTAAAAAATATTTAGTTTATAGAACTGAGAGCCAACCTGAATCATTCAATATCGACATGTATGTGCCTCCAGATGAGCGGTTTAGCCATAAGAAACTATCAGAGTTCATATCAAAGGTAATCCAGGTAGCTATGCATTTTGTCATTCCAGAGGTAAAATCAATGTTCAAAGAGGGATCGAGTCACTTTTGAGTGCTTCAATAACATACAGCAGTTGTTCACAACTACTAGGGTCCAAGGAGTGGATAAATGCGTAGTGAAGATTTTGAAACCAGCAATGCCTGATGATTTTCTTCAAATAATTAAACAAGTAATCAAGAAGAACCCAGTGAAATCTCCGCTTCCAGAATCGTAACAGGTGATGCTTGAATACATATAAGCCTGTCATTGCAAAATAAAATGCAATTTTCATTTTTTAAATTGTTTTATTGAAGAAGCAGAACCTGATTCTGATTTTCTGCATTGTAGGGAACAAATTTACACAGATGAATGATGACGAATTTAGGCGACAGATGCTTGCAGGAATTAATCCAACTGTAATACAATGTTTGCAGGTGCGTATAATTGATAGAATATACAAGACAAAGAGGAGGGAAAGTGTATTGAAAATCATCCACGGAAGATGGTGGAACACAACTGATACATATAGCCATACATTTGGCACAAATTAAAATGATTTCCAACAACTATTCTACCAACACTACTCTTCCATACTTGACTGAACATATGGATAGCTTGCAGCACCAACTTGCATAAATTATAAAATATAACTTAAACTTAAACTAATATAAGTTACAAATTATATGTGAAACAAATGATCACAAAAACATTTTGGTTGACAACAAATGTGTCACATATCACAAGGTTCATCAATAGTGACCTGAAAAGGTGATCCTCAACATAATTTGACGGAATAATTCGGTTTCCTTATTCAGTGTAAATCTAACGTACATCTAAAATGTGCTTAAACAAAAGAGATTGGAAACACTCACATCTCATTGAGGTCCCTCAATATAAAATACGGTATGTCAATGAAGGGTCGTGTTATTTTGTGAGTGGAGTTGGGAAGCCATTATATGTCAATGCTCTAACAAAGAATTTGCAAATAAATAGTTCGCCATTCGTGTGTGTCGAAGTTAGTGCCTACAAACCTCTAGTTGATTGCCTTAATCTTGACTTGGAGAATGAGTTTCCTGCTGAAACTGATACTAGTGAAGAGGGGAAGATATTAAGCGTTCATGAGAAGAAAGGGATGACTGACCGAATAATCATACGTTAATCACTGTGAAAGAACATTGTTGATCATGCACCCCGATTTTCAGTTATTCAGCATCTTGTATGGTGATGCAGTGTTATGATATTTAGGCATGAAACATGGTTAAGGACTACTGCTTGATAATTTTTCTTTCTATGATCTGAATTCAGATCACCTGGGATATCTGACTCTGGTCACATCATCATTAATGACTTACCAAATGATCTCAAACTCAAGAAACTTTTCGAGTTCCTCAATGTCATGATTAACAATGATAGGTTTTTTGGATATTTTTGTTGAGGTTTGATATTCTGAAGTTAAGTGGAGTGCACAATTCAAGGTTTTCCATAAATTTTTGACGGAGAACAGAAGATGCTAAATAAGTACTTCAGTTATACGAGTTACTGAAGCTAGTACAAGATCGCTAGACACTGCCCCTTCTCCCTTTTTACAGCCTCGTGAAAGCATGAGAAAAGGGAGGTTACAGAATGGACATAAAGGCTTGTGAAGTAGACGCCAATATCTCTTGTTGTGGCACACTTGCAAATGCATCTGAAAGATCATTCTCCATAGTGTCAAGACGGTATCTCAATATTAACTCTCAACCAAACTACATATTAAAAGTAGAAGAATCTAATTTTCTGCTTCTCTGTTCTAAAGAGGGTCCCAAAACGTGCTATTAAGAAATCCTTGATTTCCTGAAATAATTCAGAAATTAAAACCAAATAGGACAAGTATACCTGCTAAAACAAAAACTCTCTCAAAAATGTAGTCAACATCTTACGTTTTCAACTTTGGCAAGCTTGTTTTCACAGTTATCACTCGTTGGATTATAATAGTTCCCTAGGCAATCAGCATTAACTTCCTGCAACAAGAAGCAAAAGGAATCAGAAAATGATAAGAAACAAGAAAGATCGAGATGATTTTTCTTTGTTTCATTCTGAAATATCCAAAAAATAAATAAATAAATAAAATCCTATGCTTTTACATTGTTTTGAATTTCATGCAGGTAATGGACACTTAAAAATGTCTGGAAATCGAGCTTTCACTCAAATTCTTGGTAATCAGTACCCAGGCCAGCCAAGCCCACTACAACCCCATATAATTATGGTGCCGAATCATAGATTGCTGATAACTTTCCATATTTTCCAAATTCTTATAGTTTCATGCAATTGTGTATTTTGTCTCCCAATGGTCTTATAAAAATTCATGTTATGCTTCGAAAAATCGGAGATTGTTACAATTCCCAATTCCTACCAATGGTCCCGGGTCATGTAATTCTCATTTTAATAACAACTTGACTTATTAACAAAAAGTTATAAAGAAACGTCAATCAGAACTTTGTGTGCAACAACAATAAAAGGTTGAGGACCGAACCTTCATTCGGCAAAAACCATTTTTAAGTTAATTAAACTTCATTTTCAATCACAAATTTCAATGGTCCACAAGTACTATCCAATTATTCACCATTTAGTTTGGTGTAAAAAAAAATTTTTGATTCCAAAACAGAGGCTTATAAATTAAAACGTCTATAAATTCTTCACAAACGGAGGCTAAAATGAAATTGGAGACCGACTTGCAAAGTACATCATAAGATGGGGTCCTACAATGAAATTTTCGATTGAATACATTTACCAGTAATTGTTATGTAAACGTGGCAAAACTTTTGATTGAACATGATTTTCTTCGAACAGTCTCCGACTGCAAGAATCCAAAAGCAAAGAACATCTTTTGACTCTTCCTTTCTCTTACTTTCCCTGCACACTAGGAAATTAAATGGAGAAATAAACGTTCCATAAACAGCAAAATTTCATGCTGAAAACAGCAATTTCACACCCAAGGAAACCTAATTATGTCTCGGTAAATTCTTCTTCCTGTATATAAATGTCTGCGTGTATATTATTTAAAGATTTTGATGGAATTTCATATTTCTTGATTTTTACAGATCTGAATCTTTCCCAACCACCACCACCACCAGCGTCCATGTCACTGCCCTAGACGGCCTGGTAAATGTTAATTCCCTCTTTACAATAGCAGTCTTTGTGGGTCTCTCCTTGACGACTCCCGGCCAGCACAGCCTCAAAAACCCATCTGCCTGCGATGCCGGCGTCGACGTGGCTGAGAAACTCCTGGTTTTCGAGGTGGTGTCTTTCAGCTTCTTTCTGTTTTCCTCTCTAGTGGCCCAAGGCCTTAAATTGGCCATTAATTTGTTGAACAGCAAGGATGTGGATGAGATCTTCAGGGCCCATATGAATTTGAAGGTGTTGAGGTTTGGGATGTTGGCCTCCGCCGTTGGTTCTGTGATGGGGTGCTTGTTTTTGATGCTGTCAATGGTAAACGTGATCCAGATTAGATTGGGGATGCTGTCTTGTGGGAGTAAGTCCGCCGTGCACGCGGTGGCGGCACTGGTGGTTCTGATGACCTCTGCTCTTGCTGTTTATATTTCCACTGCTGTGTATTCCTTTCTTCGTTGAATCAAATTGTTGGTTATTTGCTGAAGTTTGTTACTCTTAGGGAGTTTAGTCACCTTGGTGGAATTAAGAAACAATAAGTCACTTTCAGCTATTTGTTGAGAAATTAAGGTATATATGAGCTTTGTGTAGGAAATTATGATTCTAACAAATCCCACAAACAAAAGCTTATACCTAACAAATTTAGGGATAGTTTGGCAGGGCTTTTACTCCCTTTTCTTGTAGATTAATTTTCTGATGGAGTTGTTTTATGTCAGCTTTATCAAGAAACTCTTATGTTCAGATAGAACAATTTAAAAAAACTATCCAAACATTTTCAGATGCAACTTCTTAGTCTTCAAAATAATTTTTGACTTCTTAAAACCCGATCAAACAAACCTTAATGATTTAATGCATGAAATAATAAAAAATTATTACATTAATACATCAAATTATCAACAGCTACTTGTATGTCTCGTGATGCGGCTATAAATATGAATGACCGCAAATAACATTGTTTAGATTCGACATGATTATACTGACAGTTAACTATCTAGTCACATTTGTAAGCTTACACTCTTATTATTAGACAAATTGACTCCAATTATTTCTAAACACTATTCGGCGGACTAATACTTATTAAGGATGCTCGAATAAAAAATTGGCATACAACCTTAAACAATCAATATTTTTTTATTAAAATTGTGAAAAAGTACAAAATATATTGGTCTTTCGACAAAGGGCAATAACCTTTTTTCTATGTGGGCCACAGGCTACCAATTTATAGGGCTGGCCAATAGCCTTAGAATGTAATACAGGCCTGACCCATAACTGCAGTAGGGGTCGGCCCTAACCAAAAAGTTGGAATCTAAATTTTATTGACCAAATATGCCCTCTGAATGAATATAAATTACACTTCGCAGCACCGCCGGGTATCAAGATATGTTTGATGGATATTATTGAGTAAAAAATATATTTTAAATAGTGATATGATATAAAATATGTGGTTAAAAAGTAATGAAATTTTATTGATGTGATGAAAAATATTATTTTATTAAAGAATGTGAGTTGAAAATGACTTTTAAAATAATATATTTTGAAAGAATGTGTGTCAAGCAGGGGCTTAACAAGCGGATTCTCTCTATCCATTTTCTGGTACTGATCGGAGTTGATCGTGCATTTACGTTATTTTGAAATATTTTATAAGTACTGTAAATATAATATTTGATACCAATTTATTATGAGGATTTGATTAATTTCAAACGAACCAAAGAAAATAACATTTAGGATAGAAATTTAAGAAAATAAAATTTAACTCTTAAAACTCAATTTCTATTAATCAAATTTTTTGCGAAGATGGAATATTACAAATGAACAACATTTTTAATACTACATTTGTTATATAATTAATTGCTAATACTTGAATTTAAACATCCAATGAAATTTCTGAATACGTGAATAGATTCATACAAATCAACATTCAATAAGTCAATATTCATTGAGTTTATATTAATGCGAATATTAATTAATTGATAAATAATAAAACGAAATTCATACATAACAAAAATTTTGTAATATTTATTATATATTGAAAAACGAAATGTAATATACTATTTAAATAATTGAATTGTAATCATTTCCCTCCTTCTCTTAAAAGAGACAATCTGCCGATCACTGTTCATTTATGTCACACGAGTTTTCACATTAACCCACTTTCATTGTGGTTTTGCTACAGTGTTGCTAAATATATATTTGTTGACTAATTGATATTTTGACACTGTTGCATATGCCGACTTAGTTATTATAAAATATATATATATATATGTGCAAACCAACTATTATGCGGCCAGTTTCTACAATACATGCAAATGCATTTAA
>CAIGRP010122637.1:0-13502 GCA_903798385.1 Fraxinus cuspidata
AACAAACAAACAAAAAAAAAATTGGCAGCAAGGACGGCGTCACGGCGCCAGTCGGGACTTTTGGTAAGAAAACTCACCAGTTCAGTTGGCACTTGGAGACGGCAGTCGGCACTACTCGGCAGTCACCTGTGGACCGGCTGTGGTTGTGGACGGTGGTGGACAGTCGGAGGCGGAGCATGACCTCAAATTCAACTTTGCAATGCAAGAACAACTGGAACGGCATAAAAAAAATAAAAAATAAAAAAAACCCTGCTTTTAGTGAAAATAGAAAAAATAACCTCAAGATTCCTGCGCTTAACTTAGATAAACAACTGGAAATCTAGGTTTTTGTGAAAAAAGTACAAAACTCATCAAAATACACAAAATCACTTCAATAATCAACTTAAAAATACAAAATGATTAAAAAAAAAAAGCCAACTTTTGCACTAGAAGTTGAGACTTGAAAAATTGAAGAGTGACCCCCAAAATCAAATACCCACATTGGGAAAAGTACTTATTAAAAAGAAACTCCCATTTATTAAAAAAAAAAATGCAAAAGCAAAAGGTTTGGAAGAAACGATTAAAATAGTTGAGAAAACCCACAAGTTAAGGAACATCAGAACTCGGCAGACATGGTCACAGGCTCGCGGCGGCGTCGGATTTCTTGGGTCGAGAATGGAAATGAATTTAGTTTCATTTTCATTGTATTTCAGTTGGGGAAATCAGAAATGGGTTGGGCTAGCGATTGGCATGGAAATAGGCTGGACCTTCATTTAATTCATTATTGGGCCTAAAAATAAATAGCCCAAACCCAACAGCAACTCCATTACAAAAAAATTGAAACAGCTGGGCTGGGCCTTTATATAATTTATTGGGCCAAATGACACGGCCCAACCCAATTAAAAAATAACTAAAAAAATAAATAAAAAAGAACCTACCTAAGCCTCCCGGGGAAGATGAACATAATTGCAGACTGCAGTTGAAGCTTTAGACGCGCCGACGGTTTTCTTCCTAAAAGTCATTCACCGGAGCCCAGCACGCGCGGCCGCCTCCCCTGGCCGGGTGCTGGATCCGCCACTGGCGATGTCCAACTGCATTAAAGATTGTACGTGATCTATTAAAATCTCTTATATCTAAAAGGACATCAGAAATTGTGTTTAGTTTAAGTGGGAAGATTTTTTCAGAAGAATAATGAATTATAGGAAACTCTTTAATAACTTTTGAGAAAAAAAATTGAGATAAATGGGGTTGTGATTACAAAGAGACTGATTAAGAGAGGTTGTCTCTTGTTGAAGTTTGGAGAAAAGGTTGAAGATTGAGATTAATATATTAAGATTCGAAGCAAATTGAAAATTGTCAACCCTTTGTTTGTTATAAGGATTGGCTTATGGTAGCTTAAAAATTTACCCCAAATCAATGTCATCTCTTTTGTATTCTCTTCTCTTTCTTCTATCCGGATGATGCCCACAATGACTACCTTTTTAAATTTACACTTGATATGAACTCCTCTATCGTGTTTACAAAACATGTTCACATGAATCGTTTTATTTAGGAGTTTGGAGGTGTTTTTGCATTTGTTGATTTAATATGGATGAGAAGATTTTGGGTGCTCACACTATAGCAACAATGCATAAAGTAGAAACTTTTTTTTTTTGGATTGTCACCTTAATCAGGTTTGATTGTGTATTTTTAAAACTCATATTATTTCATATGACCAACTATTTGGTGTATGCGACCAACTATTTGGTTAATTTGTAACTAACAATTCAATTGTGACCTAAAAATACGATATTTTGTGACCTACAAATAAAATGCGACTATAATTTTTTTTTTTTAATTTGTGACATATCAAAATTTTTTATCGTGACCATGAATTAATTCGTGACCAACTAATTTGATAATATGTGACCTATAAGTACGCACATGTGACTATTAATTATATAATTGTGACTTTAATATATTTAAGTAATAAAATAATTTTAGTCAATTAATTAATGCCCAAGTCTTGAATTTTGAAACTTAAAACCTAGAAATTGAATTGCCACATGCTTAATGTTTGACTTGTGGATTTTTTTCCTTATAATAGTTGTTTTTTTACCGTATAGAGCTACGGTTGGGCCACTATTTGCTTTTCGCATCCTGGACTGCATCCAAATCCTACCGATTCCAATGATCGCGATCTGAGCACAATTTGCATACTACGGTATGCTATTGCCATCCAGTCCCCATAACTTTCGAAAATCTCAAATTTGGTCCTCATTTTATGTTTTTTGTCCGATTCTGGTCCTTTTATCCAAATATTCAAATTGACCTCACGAATTCCAAAAGCTTTTATATTGATCCCCAAACCTCTATAATCATTTGAAGTTGGTATTACTCTAGTTTCAAAAGTGTGCAAATTAGACCCTAATTGTTTTATAAATTGAATTTCGCTCCCGAAACTTGTGAATTTCCTTCAGTGGCTCTCCTAATCTCTTATCAATTTCGTGCAATTTGGTTAATCTTCAATTGCTCCAAATCAACTTCAGTTAAACTCAAAATCCTCAATTTCGCTCCAAAACCACAAATTTGGATTTACCTATAATAACAATATTTACATTAAGTTAAATATAACTTCATGCCATTTGCAAACACTGGTCAAATTTATGAGCACGGGTAGGGTGTAAAATACATTTATCATTATCCAATAATTCGTATCTATTTATCTAAACATGCTAAAATAAGCCAACATAGAATTTAACAATTATAAACGAAATCCAAAAATAATGAGATGCGTGGAAGTGAAATGTTCTTTTCGATGCAAAATGTTGACTTTTAATAACTGCTCACGAGGTACTTATCAATAGTTTGAAGATATATTTGAATAAAAAGAATAGAAATTATAAGGATTTAGTGAGAGAATGAAATATCTTTGAAAAGAAAGAACTATTGATTTGATTGAAATTTGAATTGGGTTTACTCTCTGATTTGTCAATTCTCTTATTGCAACTGAACGGACATTCATGTCTTTTACAATTAGCTTATTTTAGTAGTTTTTAAATTTTGACAAGAATATGCTAGTCTTTTACTGTGAAAATAGAAATTTATAGAGTCGGAGCGACTATTGAGCCAGGAAAGAGCACGGTTCTAATTTTTTAATTGACTCGAAATTTATAAGTGAAGCTATAGAATGAATCAAGTGGAGCCAACTCCCAATAAATATTCCAAAGGTGTGAAGTGCCAACCAACTGTTACGTGAGAATTATTACACTACGCACAGACCACGGCAACACCATGGGAAGCCGGCAGAAGCATCATCTGCTGTCACGATGTCCACGTGTGATCCTAATCTGCCAGGCGTGTGGATGCCGCAAATTCTTAACGGTCCAGAACTTACACTCAGGGTTTTAGCTCCTGTGGGACCACTTTTCTTCAAACTTCCAGAAATGCCCCCCACTACATATACTCAGATTTTTAGTTCTTTTTTTACCTCATTAGTCATTCTTCTCTAATAAATTCCAAGAAACATGGGGTGGCATAAAACGTAAATATTGTTAGATATGAGTGCAAACTATCATCCACAACATCATATTCCAAACCCGTGCGCCCTCTTGCTTTACTCCTTACCATTTTCAAAGCCTTCTGTAATTTTGTGTACGCCGCCATGGCAGTGCTGAGCCACCTCAGAGTGGCGGCGCGGCCGCTCGTTTCACATCGGTTTGGTCTCATTCGAACTTATGGATCAGCGGCTGCGGCTAAGTTGGACTATGATTACTACTATTATGACGATGAAGACGAACAACGAGGGGACGGGAAGCGGAGGGCAATGGAGGAATCCGAGGAAGGGTGTGATAGGATAGGGCGTGGAGTGCAGTGGGTCATTATTGGTGATCCAGTGGCGAGGCGACACGTCTACGCTCAAAGGCTCTCGAAGCTTCTGGATGTTCCGCATATTTCCATGGGTACACTTGTTCGTCAAGAGCTGCATCCTCACTCCACTCTTTACAAACAGGTTTACTTTTTATTCTATCTATTATAAGAATTCGGATATGAAAATTGGAGAAGAAGGAAAATGGTATATGAACTTGAGAATTCTCCATCATAAGAGTCAAAAAAATGAATGAATGAAAAATACAGAAGTATACAGCCTAAGATCGATTACAAAAGAGATATACACCTCTCCGTGCATAACAAACTCAACCAATTGAAAAGCTACACAGTACAAAACAGCTCAACAAGGAGCAACAAAAAAAAAACGATAGAAATTAAAAATTCCCAGAATAGCCTCCATTATGAAAGCTGAGCCAAGGGTCTCTGTGTAAAAGACTTCATCACCAATTCGATTTCAGACTTAAGCTTATGATCATGATCAGCACCTTCATATGTGAAATCCAACATCTATTACTTAATTTTGGTTCTAGGGGATTGTTAAAAGAAATGCAACGAAATTATGAAAAAAACTTAAAATTGAAGAAGAAAAATAAGTTCAATCTAGGAAAAGGAACCGCAAGAAATTGAAGAAATTGAGGTATTTTTTCAATCTAGGAAAAGGAACCGCAAGAAATTGAAGAAATTGAGGTATTTTTAGATTTGTTATCTCTGAATTTGGAAAATTAGTACCTAATTGAAATTCATGAATTGCACAACTTGAAGCTGTTTGATTTTCTGAAAGATTGACTATTTTCCGAAATAAAAAACACTTGGAAAAAGAATGAAATTTAAGGAGTTCAGATGAAAACTTGGAGAAAAAGAAGAAATTGGAAGCTTTAGGTCTTATTTACTATGAAATCACCCAATGAAGACTATCTATTGTACAACTTCACAGTTTTTATTTTGATGAGCATTCGTTGACAATATTGCATTGATGATGACAATTTCTTGGTTTGTTCTAATATTTCATAATTTTGGTC
The DNA here is from genome assembly GCA_903798385.1 of Fraxinus cuspidata. Classification (NCBI taxonomy): domain Eukaryota; kingdom Viridiplantae; phylum Streptophyta; class Magnoliopsida; order Lamiales; family Oleaceae; genus Fraxinus; species Fraxinus cuspidata. The sequence goes on from CAIGRP010122637.1 coordinate 4,869, forward strand.
TTGAAACAGATTGCAAGTGCAGTGAACCAAGGGAAACTAGTACCTGAGGATGTAATTTTTGGGTTGTTGTCGAAGAGACTGGAGGAAGGGTACTGCAGGGGTGAATCCGGCTTCATTTTGGATGGAGTACCTCGCACGAGAATTCAGGCTGTAAGTAGCGATACTATCCTCTCCTCTGTTTCTTTGGATGTATAAAGAACTTTAGCTTATCAAGAGTTTCAAGCTTAAAATTTGGTATCTCACTCATAACTCTGTTTGATGGAATAAATTGAATTGAGTTCCTCCTGACACTGTTCAGCTCAATTGAACGGTCCTTTTTCATGCTATCGACATTTAAGATGATGCAAGCAATTTTTACTCCTAGTATGTTATCTAAGTTTTGGCTGCTGCATGTTCATACATATAAACTGCGATTTTTTTTTTTTTTTATGCATCTAGTGTTGTGATGCAATAGGAGTAGGAGAATACGATGTGGCATTTTCAGTTGTCACAATCATTCTAAAGAACTTTGATGTATGGTGATGTGAGGGGGTTTCAATATCTGATGATTTGAAACTGTCATGGTCCTTGCAGGAAATCCTAGACCGAATTACTGATATAGACTTAGTGTTGAACCTTAAATGCACGGAGCATATGGTAAAGAAAAATCTAGGCAACGGAACTTATTCTCCTCCTCGAGATTTTCATTGCATGGCTGGCTCGGGATTCAATTTAAGTCTTCAACCAAAAGATAGCCAACTGGAATCTTCCAGTGCTGACAAAGATACTGCCTGGAAGGAGAAATTTCGTGCGTATGCAGAGCAGGTACTTCCATTGACCTTCTGAACTTGTACTAAATGTACACAACATATATTTTGAGTTTCTAATAGGGAGAAACATGGCAAGAACCTTCCGGATTCAATGGACTCTTGCAAGCTTTAGTCAAAATGGATTTTATACAAATGGAAAGATTGATCCATCCAAAATCAATATACCGAACACACTGTTTTGGATTTCAACATTGATCTAAGGATAGCAAAAAAACTACCTGTGGGACCCGCCCTGTTTATAGTTAATTTCAAACTTAAGTTTTTTATCAAACAAAATTAAAAGATGTATCGTCATTTTGAAAAAGAACAGAAGTTGTTTTTACCAAATTGGAAAAAAAAAAAAAAGGTAATAATATTTACTAATTAAAGACAAAAAAAAGTAAAAAATAAAATAAATAAATAAGGATAAATGGGGAGGGGCCTAGCCCTACCCCACCCTGCTTTAACTAGGTATGAAGACGGGAAAATGTGACAAAAATACCCTTGATTGATCCATCCAAACACAAGACTACGGTGTGCAAGACAGGTTCCTACATATTTTGCGGAGCAATTCAGTTGTGGGTACCCTTTTTTCTCTTCCCATATTTGAAGACGATAATTTTTTTTTTTAATCAACATGTTATGAACGCTAAATTTAATTTCTTGCCTCAGCAACAAGTAGTGACATGCTAATAATTCAGAATTTTGCTTTTGTTCAGAGAAAGCCCGTAGAAGAATACTACAAGAAACAAAAGAAGCTTCTCGAGTTTCATGTGGCTGGTGCGCCCGGGGACACTTGGCAAGGTCTTTTGGCTGCATTGCATCTGCAGCACATGAATGCTGTCTGTTCTTCTCTCAATCCACCACAGAAGTTGGCAGCTTGATTTTGATAGATTCAATTTCTGATAGTCATTCCAGTTTGGTAGTAAATACAGATATAGTAGAGTTCGTTGGAGTTTCATAGTAAATACTTCTATTTTTTGGCAGACAAAATGTTGACTATTTGTTCGTTAGTATGTTGCAGTAAAATGAGTGTAGCTTGAGAATGAAATGCATAGAAAGTAGAATTTGATGGCTTATGTTTAGCAATACTAGTCTTTGCCAGTGCAATGCACAGGCAGAGCTCTTTTCAAAGTAATGTTAGTGTGTTAAATGTGTTGAATTTTCATGAATTACATGCATAACTCACTGCACTGTGATGAATACAATTTTTTCTGAATACGTAGAGAGACTCACTAAATTATATTGTTCTAGAATATGAGAAATCAATGAATAAGGGTTATTAAGTTACTGGAAGAAGGAAATATGTGCAGGTCCAGCAGTTACCGTCAATGGCAAACTAAGAAGCATATATTATCAAAATATTGTCCATTTTCTTCCGAATCTTAATGTCCTCGTTTCATGGACTATCTGTCTTCACTACAATAATAGGTTTTATCATATCTAAACTATGCTTCCTTCTTCAGTCGTGATGTGCAGATAATGTAACGTGAAAAATTGGTTGGTATGGACAACAACTGAGCTAAAAAAAAAAATGCAAGTGGTTCTTCATTCTCTAATCTATAATCAGTTTGCTTCTCCTGAGAATTGAGGAACTTCAAACAGTTATCTGTAAAATCTTCCTATAGCAAAACATACCACAATTCAACTTATATGTTTTTTGTACAAATCGTCTATGAACAATGTAGAATCTATCTTCAGGCAACTGAAGTCCATGGTTAATTCAATGTCTACTAAAAGATTTATTATGCTGTTTCCGATAAAAATACCATAGCTCATTATTAAAGAAAAAAAGCTATATAGCCCGTCTTGAAAAAAAATTACAAATATAAAATGTTTCATATGTCAAACTGAATGATCACAATCTTCTATGATTCCTGAAATCTCTTTCTGGTAATCAACGAGACAAATAATAAATTGAGAAGATCTAAAGACTGTTTGTTAAAATTGAAAAGGTGTAGGATTCAACTGGGAGTAGGCGAACCTATTCATTCTCTCTGTTATTCATTTTTTTTTTGTATGTGTGCGCGTGCATGTGAAATACATTCTCTCAATTCATATTATACATGTCCATCATTTTGCACAAATGGTGAATGTATTCATTTTTCCCTATAAATTTGAGGTCGAATACCTAAAAACTTCAATGTACTTCCAAATAATTTCAAGAAAATAAGACGAAATAGGATTGAAATGGAAACCTTGTGAGGATTCTAGTCAGTCTTTCTTGTCTTCTTTGATGATTTTCTTGCACTCCTCTGGTTTATCTCTTCATTTCTTGAACTGTAGAAAATTCAAGAATTTACCTCACTTCTCTTCTCAGTTCTGCTTGTGCATTTACCAATAGTTGAGCACGGAAACTCCTAAAAGCAAATATTTTATTATTTCAGTTGAGTCCTACATGCACAAAGCCAAATAACCAATGTATGTGAGTATATGAGAGAGGGGGGTACCTTGTTATGGGATGAGAGATGAGTTTGGGGCTTCCTCTCAACAGCTAGAGCAGGCACAAGGACAATTGATCAAATTCACATTTATTTAAAATTGTAGGAGGTTGAAGTCCTATCTTGTGAACTTATACACTAATAACGGTTATATTTCATTAGAGTTTGCTCGTAAAATTTCAGAAACATTGAACTCGGCTGCAATTTTCGGATTTTTCATGCAATCAAGCTAATTGTGCAGCATTCATAGAACTCCGGCCTCAAAATATGGCAACATCGTCAAAATTATAGCGTGTACCCACAGGCTCACAATTCTTAAGCCAAATCTTTGTGATCATTAATGTCAGTTATTGACAAAGGTCAGGACAACGCAAATTTATACAGGAATAGGCAAATAAAAGAAACAACTCATTAATGGATATTTCTGTAAAGGAGATACGCCACAGATGACATATTAATGTCACTCATGATAGGGTTCGAGCAAATAAGGATATTTTCTTGGTCATAAATTCGTAATTTAAAAGATCAAGATACAATTCATTTTTTATCTTTTAGAAGTGCTACTGCAATTATTCCCGTAGAACCTTTTGCAGTCTCAGTATCTGAAAAAAAACAATAACTGAGAGATATAAATGTCACTACATGTAAAATTTATAACTGATCAATCAAACTATGAAGAGAATTGGCGGAAAGTAAAAGGACACAAAAGTTCAGTTGACCAATTTAATCTTATACCTGCATCCTGCATATCACAACAGTCCAAGTAATTTACAAAGAAATGCAGAAGGAAGGTTAAATTTGCAAGTACCGATGGAATCTAACAAACACAATATCCGAAAATAATTTGTCAATATAGTTCCTCCATCTTCTCTGAGATCTCATTGCCAAATGTGTCACAATCACAAGGGCCCTTTACTATATTATTTACTTTGTTAGAAGTTCATTAATATAAGATTAAATTTTGTCCTTATCCAACCTCTATTCTACTATATATGTAACTAAGTCCAACATCTCCCCTCCCCTTTCTTGCTAGAGTTCTAAGGGAGCGATGCGATAGAGAGAGTGAAAATGATGAAGTTAAGGTTGAAGAGGTTATTCAAAAGCAACTCTAACATTGCAAAGGGTGGAGCAATCAATAATAGTGTTGGTGGAGCCACCTCAAAGGGATGTGAAGTCACTGGTGGCAAGATCAAATGGGAAGTACGTCCGGGAGGCATGCTTGTTCGAAAAAGAAATTGGTGACGAAGAGATAATCACAATTAGAGTATCTGCAATTTCCAAATGGCAATCCAAGCAACCTCAACTTCTTTTGGTAAGTCCCAATTAACAGAAATCTGAAGCCTGGTAGTAGATAAACACGAAAAAGTTCAGTGGTTTTATGATTATTGTAATTATAGGAACATTATAACAACATTTGGATAACAAACGGTTGATTCAACAAAGACGTAATATCAACAACAAAGACGATTCAACATTTGGATAACTTCTTTTTGAGTATAGAGAAGAGAAAGCCAAATCTAAAAACAAAGATGAAGGATCTAGCAGATCTGTAATAAGAAATGCAATCAATTTGAACAAAGATCAAGGTCATCAAGACAATGAGACTACAAATTTAAATCATAAGTAAACACAACAGTTGTTTGAACTACAATAGTTTTGAGCCGGTTCTATCACTTATATATATTCATAAAATGAAGATAAAACGCTTAAAGAAGCAATTTGAGTTATATTTCCATCCATTCGAGGTGGTTAACTGACACTATGCACATTATTATGCGATAAGAATCTCAAAATTACAGAAATATACCAATCAATTTTAGTCATAATATAATTTTCCGTCTAAAGAACAACATTCACATTAGCAGGAAATCAAATCCTTTAAAAAAATAAAAATAAAAAAAAATCGTCACAGCCCTCAGTCACCCAAATGCAAACATAAATAACTAATTAGCAAGCGAGTTCTATGAGAGTCGTCATGATTGAAGTATATTAATTTAGATTATGATTGAGTTAGTGATTCGAAATACAAAAAACTTAAATTGTTGCAGTATTTTTTTACAGCAGAAGTATGAAATTGGAAATAACTGTATCTCCCCTCACAATATAGATTTTCCAAAAGTTGACATATTATTGCAGTTCTTTCATATAAGTTTCAGTTTCAACAACAATAAGGCTCTGTACAAGAGCATTGATGCTTAAATTAACCATTTGAAGGAGTGGAAAAAGTAGTTGATTTAATGAATGAAACTGAAAAGGACTTCGTCAAATACTTGTCAAAAGATAAAAATTGTTTTAGTATGTCGATGTAGTTCCAACAACCAAAAATTCCTATAATTATAACATTTGGTTTATTTTCCGAACTAGTAGACGACAGCCAGGCAACAAGAATCTCGGAAGATACATTGAAATTACAGTAAATATAACATGCATAAGATTTAAATTACAGTCGGGGTTTGTTTCAGCCTCATTTTTGCTATAATAATTTTTGAAGGGTTTAAGATTAAAAAGTAGAAAAAAATTAAATTTGCATGTAAAATTATTTGATCAAATAATGTACGACTAAAAATGAGTTTTTAAAAAGTGAAAATTACACCAGAGCACGTATTTAAATATCACATTTCAAAAATCGGATATGAAGTATACTTAATCAAAAATCAAGTAACAAATTAATATTTTAATATTAATAATTATATTATAAATTAATATATAATCACATCCTCCAATTCAATTATTGAGAGAGATTTTCTCTTATCTAAGTTTGGAGAAAAGGTCGAAGATTGAGATTAATATTGTAAGATTCGAATCAAATCTTAAATTGACATCCCTTTTATTTGTTGTAAGGACTGGCTTATGGCAACTTAAGAATTTACCCCAAATCAATTTCATCTCTTTCGTATTCTCTTCTCGTTTTTTTTTTTAAATTTAATCTAGATCTTTTCCACTATGACTACCTTTTTAAATTTACATTTGATATGAGCTCATCTCTCTTGTTTACAAAACATGTTCATATAAATGGTTTTATTTAAGAGTTTGAAATTGTTTTTGCATGTGTTGGTGTAATGTGGGTAAGACGATTTTGGGTGCTCACACTATAGCAACATTATATTAAAAAAGTTTTATTTTTCTTGGATTTTCACTATAATCAAGTTTGATTGTGCATTTTTAAAACTCATATTACTACATGTGACCAACTATTTGGTGTATGTGATAAACTATTTGGTTAATTTGTGATAATCTATATGGTTATTTTTTACCAACTATTCAATTGTGACTTAAAAATATGATATTTTGTAACTTACCTATAAAAAATTTTATTTGTGACATATCAAATTTTTTTATTGTGACCATGAAATAATTTGTGATCAAATAATTTGATAATATATGACCAATAAATAAATTGTGACATATATGCGAGTACCTGTTTTCATTAACTATATAATTGTGACATTAACATATAATTAATAAAATGTTTTTAGTTAATTAATTAATACATGAGTTTTGAATTTTGAAACTTAAAACTTGAAAATTGAATTGCCCCATACTTAATGTGTGACTTGTGAATTCTTCCCTTTTAAAAAACATGTATCAAATAGTGGGCTAAATTTTTTATCATTTCTCCTTCATTTAGCCCCTATTTGGCCCAAATTAAAATTTAGATTTTAATTTAAGTTAAAGTCAACAATTAATTTTAATCACATATTTTATGGGTCTCACGATTTTTTAACCACACATTTCATCAACTTCTATCAAAATCTAATTTTAACCCTCACCAAACAAGGGTATAATATTTTATAAATTTATCTTTATTCTCTCCACGTCCTTTCTTTTTTTCATGTCCACGATTTCATTGGAGATACGCTTCTCTCCCTCCTCCATTTTACTTGTCATGTATACGATAATCAACATTGTTGTGACACTTACTCTCATTTTTTTTATTAGTAGAGTAAATGCGGTTGGTGAAGAATGACTTGCTGATATTGATCATGGGAGAATTTATTTTGTGACATATTTTTAATGGTCATAGTGAAATATGAATTTCTTTCTTAAAAACTTATTATTTTGAGTTATACAAATTTACTATAATCTTATTAATTATTTGATTGTCCTGAGCTTTTAAGTACTTTATAAGAGGTAAATCTTAAAGAATGTGTCATTACAAAGTAATAAAAGTTGTAATCTACAAAAAATTTTACCAAACATACACCAAAAAAGGGAGTTCAATTTCCCGTTTGATTTTACAGAAAATGCTTGGCTAAGATTTAAAGTGCTTTAAATTTTATTTATTTATTTATTTATTGTTTTATTTTTAGGGACCTTCTTTTAAAGAGCATTTAAACTAGTATCAAAAGAAGTCAAATAAAGAGCAAATATTTTGAAAGTTGGGTCCCTCATCTGGAGAGGATGTGTAATTTGGAAAGGAAACAGTCGTCCAACATTCAAACCATTATAAGGGAACAAGGTTGGACAACACTATACGCCAAACCTTACAAGATATACACGATGATGGTCAAGGAATTTATGGAAAATTTTAATGAAAACATCACCAATGAAGAGAGTGTACATAATGAACAAGACGTGCGGGGGAGTATGAGTCACGTTTAGCCCACAAATTATTAGGTATTTTATAATCTGAAACAGGGATCTGAACCAAGGGTAATTATAGATTGGGAGGAAGTGACTCAATTCATCTATCCTTTGGACAAGTAAAGACTCTGGCCATGAAACATTGTACACATGGTGACCTGTAAAATGAGCTATGGTTTCTTCCATCACTTCCTCTCATCTAACGTAGCTACAACATTACATACCACCAAAATCTACCAAGCTAGGATGACGATGTTATATATTCTTGCCATGGGACACAACTTGAATTTTAGGGTCACATCTTTAACACAATTCGAGAAGTTGCCATACATCTGGGATGTTAGACGATGCTACTATTCTCGAGTCTCATTTCAGCTATTTGCAAGAGGGATGGGGTACCGATGGTTCCATCAAAGGCTAAAAAGAAATATCCACCTATTTTATGCCTTACAACAATTTGAAGATCAATAGGACAAGCGACAAGACACATGCATGAGGTATTAATGGCTGCAAAAGAGAGATGTGATGAGGAGGACATTTCGAACTAGGAAGAGGCACTTGTTGATTTGCCAGCATGGTTTTACCACCAAGGATCGATCGTTAAGGAGGGGTCAACTTCAGGCCCTTGTTGAGATCCATGCAGACAACCTAACAAGAGCACAATAGAACAATCAGACAGTGATGAAGTGCGTAAGGAGTTAGAATTTATGATGAAGTGGGATTACAAGGCAAAATAATAATTTCATGATAAATTCGAACTTGTCCGTTTTTGGCGAATTGATAGTCTAATTCGATTGGAAACGGGTCATTGATCACAACTC